>SJYX01019573.1:101849-147545 GCA_006410675.1 Oreotragus oreotragus
TCCATCTAGTCAAGGCTATGGTTTTTCCTGTGGTCATGTATGGATGTGAGAGTTGGACTGTGAAGAAAGCTGAGCACCGAAGAATTGATGCTTTTGAACTGTGGTGTTGGAGAAGACTCTTGAGAGTCCCTTGGACTGCAAGGAGATCCAATCAGTCCATTCTAAAGGAGATCAGTCCTGGGTGTTCTTTGGAAGGACTGATGCTAAAGCTGAAACTCCAATACTTTGGCCACCTGATGCGAAGGGTTGACTCACTGGAAAAGACTCTGATGCTGGGAGGGACTGGGGGCAGGAAGAGAAGGGGACGACCAAGGATGAGATGGCTGGATGGCATCACTGACTCAATGGACACGAGGCTGAGTGAACTCTGGGAGTTGGTGATGGACAGGGAGGCCTGGCGTGTTGCGATTCATGGGATCGCAAAGAGTCGGACACGACTGAGTGACTGGACTGAACTGAAAGGCTACTCCCAATTTTCTCTCTCCAAACCTGCTCCTTCTGGAGCCTTCTCCACCCAATATCCACTCCTCTCTTCTAACGGCTCAAGCCAAAATGTGACAGTCATCCTTGATTTCTCTTTCAGAACCAGATCTAACCTGTGCAGTTCATCTTCAAAGCATAACCAGAATCAGCTTACCTTCATTCTTACTGGTTCCAAGCCTTGTGTTGGGATTCCACAAAGTAACGTATCTATCCTTGCTTCCTGCAGTCTATTCCCAGCATAGCAGCCGGGGTGAAATTTTTAGAATGTTAAGTGAGATCTTGTCACCCTTGGCTCAAATCTCTCAAAAGGCATCTCACCCAGAGTACAAGCTGAAGGTCTACCTCAGGCCCTACAGGATTGGCCCCAGCGCCTCTCTGAACTCAGCTTTGGCTGCTCTCCCCCTCGACGCCCTCCCAGCCACAGAACTACACTGTGGCGGACCATGCAGGTACTGCTTCCCCCTCTCAGGACTGCTTCCTTCTGACTGGGAGACCCTCATCCCTACTCGGCTTGCTGTGAACATCTCCAGGCATCTTCAGACACCCAGAGGGGTTGGAGCAGTTCCCACTACAGAGAAAAAAAAAGATGGAAAGGCCATCTTCACAATATTTTGAAAGCACTATGTGAAAATGCCTCTGATTTCGTTAACTCAGAGTCATCTCTAATTTCCCGGAGAAGGCAATGGCAACCACTCCAGTACTCTTGCCTGGAAAATCCCATGGACGGAGGAGCCTGGTAGGCTGCAGTCCATGGAGTCACAGAGTCGGACACAACTGCAGCGACTTAGCAGCAGCAGCAGCAGCAGCAGCTCTAATTTCCACTTCTCAACTGATCAGAACTGTTAATTTATCGAGAAAGGTTTGCCTGGTCTACTACTCAGTAATAAAGGGAACACATCATCAGCACATGTCACAACGTGGATACATCATTATGTGAAGTGAAGGAAGTGAGATATAAAAATATATATATTATATGATTCTGTTATATGTCCAGAAAAGGCATGTATCCAGAAACAGAAAACAATTCAGCGATTTCCTGGAGGTAAGGATGAAAACGGTGATGGTGAGTATGAGAAAGATGTTCTAAAGCTGGATCATGGTGATGGCTGCACAAACGCCTTACTAAATTCAAGATTACTAACAATCTCGAATCATATACTTAAAATGGGTGGATTTATGGCTCATAAATTATATCAATATGGCTGCCTGCAATACTTGGACAAGTACGACTTCTATAGCATAATAAGAATCAATACTTTAGTCTTCAAACAAAACAAACATTGCAAGAACTATTTTGTGCTCCTAGTATAGTTTTTGTGGGACTGTTAAAAAAAAGGCGGGGGAGGGGTTAAGGATAAGTGGATAAGTTGAGGTGCAAAAACAGAGAAGGGAAAAAGTATCCCTTTCTAAATGACTACTCGGGGCCAGTCTAAGGAGACTGTCGGTGTGTACGCCCACCCACTACTAACCCCTACTCTGCACATGCTCATTACTTAACTGAAAGCTTCACCAAGCAAGTCTCTCCAGCAAGACGGATGTATTACACAGCATCCCCTCTGTCAACCCAAGAACTGGAAGTTACTCTGCCCATATGAGGAGCAGGCATCCCAGCTCTCAGCCTGCTTACCTGGTATGGTGTGTACTTCATCCAGGATCATGAGGCCCCATTCCTGAGTTTTGAGCCACTCCATCACCCGCTCAGCCTCCCAGGACCTTTTGGTGGTGTGGCCCAGCATCGAGTAGGTGCTGATGGCAACGGAGCAGCCTATGGGCTTGTCCTTGGCATCGGAGGTAAAGCGGCAGATCTGGCTGTCGTCGATGGTGGACCACATCTTGAACTGGGCTTTCCACTGCTCCACAGACACGGCTGAGTTGCCCAGCACCAGACAGCGCTTCCTGACGGTACACGCAGCTGTCACGCCAACCAGGGACTTCCCAGCACCTACAAGACACCAAGGGTAACCCCACCCAAGCCGGGCTGAAATGAGGGCCAGGGACAGACAAAAAGGCTCATCGGCACACCAATCTGGCCCAAATTATTTGTAACGATCCTCAAAGCTGACACTGTCGAGGCATTTTTTTCTGCTCCAAACCTGTTTCCTTCTTTACAGAAAAGAAGGCATGCCCACTTCCACACAAATGTGAGAAGTGAGAGACAAGTGCCAGGCCTTGTTAAAGCGCCATATACGCACCTTGTTTAAATCTTAAAAAGCAACAGCTGTCAAAACAAACTATGAATAAGAGACACTTCTACTGTTGCCGTTTTAAAGATGGGAAAACTAAATCTAAGGTGCAGCTCGCCCGAGACCCTGAGACGGCAGTGCTGCTAGGGTATACTGTACACAACCCGCGGACTACCTCTGGAGGGACTGAGTAAAAGACGGCTGCTATGATCACGCATAAACTGGGCCGAGCACTCAGCAACGTGGTAGTGTGAACACTGCTACTGGCAAAGACGCAGGAAGGTGAAACTCCAGGGGCTTCGGGGTTTACCACCATCCACCATTAGGAGATCAAGATTAAAGATCAAGCTGTTCCGTTACAAAGCAATTCTTCCTTAACCAGGCCATGTGCTTCAAAGTAACCCATGCGGCTTAAAAAAAAAAAGAAGGTGCAGGCGCCTTCCTGAAAGAGTTCACCTTCTAGAGTCTGGGCCAGGCCTCCAGCTGAGTCTACTATGACTTCCGGCCAAGAACCTAGGCTAGACCAGACACGACTCAGGACAGATGCAGAGACAGCAGCCCACCCATCTCCTTCACTCAGCCACTCACCACAAGGAAGGACAATGACCCCGGAGCGTGCACGCCCATTCCCAAACATCTTCCGTAAACTCTTCTCCTGATAAGGTCTAAGGACAGCTGTGGGCTTCAGGTCAATGTTGATATCAGGGTTGACAGAATCATTCCGAAAGTCGTATTCTGCCAACAGAGGGTACTCCAGGTGGATGCAACGTTTCTGGAGTTCTTCAATCATTTCCTGGAAAGTGAGCATGAAGGTTTCATAATCTTGTTAACTCCAAAGCGTGCTCAAAAGCAACACATATCCCAAGACACCTAACAATAAAAATCAAGTTTACCTAGACTTTTGCAATTTCAGATCTTGCTTGATAACAACTGGGTTTAAAGCATAGAAAAGAACCCCAAACTAAGGTAATGAACAAAATTAAATCCAATCAGCTACCAAAATGCCCCACAGCCACCATTTCTCACTGACCCACCAGCAGGAAGAATGGGACACTCAGATATAACTCCATCAGGAAGAATGATGCCACAGCACACTGGAGACAGACAGGGGTTCCTTCTTACACAAACTATGGACAGTCCAGGCAGGGCCAGACCAGCTTCTGACACCAGCTTAGACAAGCAACCAGGAGGGGTTATGTTCACTAACCTGCTTGACTTCAAAAGATACTGTCTGTGTCTCTTCTTCTTCCTCCTCATCCTTGTCCATTTGCTCATAAAAATCAAACAGGTCGGTGGGGATGTCAGATTTCCCCTGTGGATCTGTCACTCGGGAAGTGGAGGGCCCACCGCCACCTTCAGCACTCTTAGCAATCTGAAAGAGAAAGGCAGGATCTGGACTTGCACAAAACATTTAACCCCACTGCTACCAAGCAACAAAGCTGCAAGAAAGCTGCAGGACTACTAGGCTGCACATGCTGGACTAAAAGCACCTGAGGGCTAAAATCCTGAACGTGTCCAACCCCTAAGGGTGACCCAGGAGCCCACATACAGCAGATTTGCTTGTGAAGGTCTCGGTGATGAGCTCGGTGGCCTCCCCCTCAGAGTTCCTCAGGCGGCACTCCCGGATCACAGGATCCTGGAGAAGATGCTGGATGACGTCAGGATGAGAACTTTCAACGAAGTATCTATAAAAAGGGAGGAAGCAGAAGCCTACTGACCAGGACAGAATTTGCAGAAGAGTCCATTTAGCATTCTTCAGATGGTCTGGGGATAGTGGCCTCCGGCTCCTCTCCTCATTCACCCTTCCCCATCCCTTTGCCAAAGCTGAGTGATGAGCTACTGGTCATGATATAACACAGAAGGGTTGTTGGCAAAGCCCCACTTTGAAGACAAACTAGCAGGGATCTGAACCCCAGCTACGCTACGAGGAGAATACAGTGGTCAGTGAATGAACAGTTTTGGCCACACAGCTTCACTCATTCCCTTTAGCCCCTTACTCTGGGGAGTAGTTGTTAGTGCAGAGCACGGTCCACAAACGTTAGCTTCCTGCCACTGACACGCAGAGGGTGAGAACGCCTTGGTGGGCCTGTCACAGAGTCCCTTACCTGTTGTGCTTCAGGACCAGCTTGACTTTCCCATAGCTGACAGTACACAACTGCAGGGAGGGACAACACCAGACAGGTAAAATCAGCCACATGCAGCTCACTCAGAACAAGTCATTACCGGACGCATTTTACTACCTATCAACCAAGTGAAGGGTTCATTTTACTTTAGGAAAATCCAATGTGCAATCCTGAAGGGGTAGATCTGTCTAAATAGAGCTTTTTCTATTAGTGTCTACCTTTTTTTTTTTAGCTTTACTTTTTAAAATTTTTAACTTATTTTTAATTAAAAAATAACTGCTTTACAATATTATGTTGGTTTCTGCCATACAACAACATGAATCAGCCATAGGTATACATATTGAAAAGCAGACACATTACTTTGCCGACTAAGGTCCGTCTAGTCAAGGCTATGGTTTTTCCAGTGGTCATGTATGGATGTGAGAGTTGAACTGTGAAGAAGGCTGAGCGCCGAAGAATTGATGCTTTTGAACTGTGGTGCTGGAGAAGACTCTTGAGAGTCCCTTGGACTGCAAGGAGATCCAACCAGTTCCAACTGAAGGAGATCAGTCCTGGGTGTTCTTTGGAAGGAATGATGCTAAAGCTGAAACTCCAGTACTTTGGCTACCTCATGCGAACAGTTGACTCATTGGAAAAGACTCTGATGCTGGGAAGGATTGGGGACAGGCGGAGAAGGGGACGACAGAGGATGAGATGGCTGGATGGCATCACCGACTCGATGGACGTGAGTCTGAGTGAACTCCAGGAGTTGGTGATGGACAGGGAGGCCTGGCGTGCTGCGATTCATGCTTGCAAAGAGTCGGAGACGACAGCGAAAGAACTGAACTGAACTGAATACATATGTTTAAATATTTCTACTAATAAGAATGACTAGAAATTAATGAACTAAGTATCTAACTCAAGCTACAGGTTAAAAAATATCACTACCCACAAAACCCCAAAAGAAACAGAAGGACAAAAATTGAAGATAAAAGTGTAAAAATGATTTTGAAGGGAAAAAAAAAAAAAAAGTAAAACTACTTCCAGTAAAATAAATCCAATAGAAATAAATTTTTTTTCATTGAAAATAGCAGGAATTCCCTGGTGGGCCAGTGGTTGGAACTGGAGGCTCTCACTGCAGGGGGCCCAGGGTTAAAGTCCTGGTCAGGGAGTTTAACCAAGGTCCCACATGCCCATGATGGAGGGGTNAGTAAAACTACTTCCAGTAAAATAAATCCAATAGAAATAAATTTTTTTTCATTGAAAATAGCAGGAATTCCCTGGTGGGCCAGTGGTTGGAACTGGAGGCTCTCACTGCAGGGGGCCCAGGGTTAAAGTCCTGGTCAGGGAGTTTAACCAAGGTCCCACATGCCCATGATGGAGGGGTGGGGTGGGGAAGTGAAAACAGCTTAAATCAGTAGTTGATACGGTCAAGCAAAGATGAGAATACAATACGAAGCCACTACAGAAAGTGGTAAGTGGAGATAAACTGTTCACTGCACACCTTTTGGTGCCTTTGTGTGCATGCTGAGTCCATTTCAGTCATGTTTGACTCTGTGTAGCTTCTCCTTTTTGAGAGCAAAACCTCCCTCTTGTCTGGCTAATTCTGATGCACATCCCTTAACCTATAAAATGCTGCTTAAAATCTTTGCTATTTTCCCTTTCTCTTTATTCTTCACTTCGAGAGGCCCCATCCTGATCCAGAGATTCATCCCACTGTACCAGCGCTACCCCCAACACAAAGCTGGCAGAATATGTGTTCAGTAAGTGGGTGCTGCAAAAATTAAACACAAAGCCTCCAGCCTCCTCACCAGCATTCCCATTTCTTCAACTAGATGTAAGATTCTTAATGGAAGAAAATCCTCCCCAGTTCCCAACAGTCTTTAGGACGGAATGAGCAGAGAAAATGTGGCCACGAAGTCTGCAACTCCGATCTCGGGCTGCCACCCGCCTCCACCACCGCCCTCTAAATCCACCCCTGCACTAACCGACACCCACATTCCTGCAGGCAGCTCCCAGCCAAGACTGAGAAGCGCCAGGGAACTGAAACAGGCGCATTGCACAAGAGGCAAGTCTTTCTCCCGAGGTACCCTTGTACCTCGGAAACATCACAAGGCACATCTTGTGTACCACATCTTGTGCACAACACAAGAAAGGAACTCTCTTCAGGGCTCCCACCAGCTTCTCTGAGATTGGCCTCATTTCTGTGCTGGACGCCTGTGGCACTCACCTTCTGCCACTCCAGATCTGGGGTCTGAATCCAACTGCCTACTGATCAGCAGAAGACAGTGAAAGCTACCGTCCATCTCTTCTGAACGGTATTCCCCATCTTTAGAACCCAAGCATGTTCAAGTGCTCATCACAGACAACTCTTTCCTCTTCCATGTATGAAGTCCATTCTGACTTTGTCTGATGGAAGTTGTTAGTGGTCTCCTGTCTTTCAGACCTAAGTGAAGTTGATCATCTGTGCTAGTCTGCTCATGTTACCATACAGTAAACCCTGGACCGAGGTGTTTAACAAACAGAAACTTATTTCTAAAAGTCCAGGATCATGAAGCCAGGAATTTCTTTTCCAGTGAAGGTTCTCTTCCTGGTTTGCAGAGGGCTACCTTCTCAGTCTGTGCTCACATTACCTCGTCCTTGTACAAATGCAGAAAAAGAGCATAAAAGCCTTCCGGTATCCTTTCCTATAAGGACATCAATCCTATTGGCCCTGCCCTTTTAACCACATTTAACTTTAATTATCTCCTTACTCCAGACGCGATCATATTATAGGTTAGGTCCCAGAGACGTGAATTCTGGAGGCACAATTCAGTCCCTAACAGCCCACACTTTGGGCTGTATTCCCAAATAAGCCGGGCCAGAACGGGCCTGAAGACCCACTGTGTTAGTACCCACTGACTAAGAGCAGCTCACGGGAAGTGTAGCCTCAGCAAAACACAATGCTGGATCCAGAAGAGCAGCAGCCAGGGTGACTGGGTATTCTGTTCCCCACAATGGATCTGAATGGCATTTTCCTGACTGCCACAGGCTAACGGTGCACAGCACTTGTCCCTACCATTCCTATATTAAGAACGGGGGCAAAAGAGGCAGCCTTAGCCCCCACTTGCCTTAATAAACTGAATGATTCCATCTGGGACTCCTGTCTTGCTGAGCTTCCTGAGATACTCAGTGATGTCGCTGGTTTGCAGCCCGACGCTGACAGCTGCATACAGGGAGTAGGCAGTTAGTTTGTACTCATGCACATGGGTTGGTCGGCACACTGGTTCTGCAATAGCCACCAGGAAGTCTTGAGCATATTTGTAAACTGGAGAGAAGGCTTCTAAAAAGATGTGGCCATCAGGAGCCTGAGAAACACCAAACAGACACAACAGTCAAGGAAATTAATGAGACAATTAGACTCTTTCCCACACCATCATCTAGAAAGGAGAAGCTGCCCAGAAAACCAACACTGGGGATACTTTTGTAAGCACATCTTCAGTCAACTGTAGGGCCTGCTACTACTTTAATCAGATATAAGGAGTAGAGAGAATAGGAGACAAAATTTCCAGAGTCAGTAGCTGCCTCCTCCCACTAGTCTTCACAGGAAAAGTCAACGACATTACTGGGTATCTTTCTGGCTCGATGACCAATGAATGGAGAACATTAATTACTTCAAGCTGAGCTAAAAAGCTGCCTAGCACATGTCTCATTAATTTTTTTCAAAGAGGAATTAAAACGTTACACAGTAAATGCCGCTACTCCATAGGTGAAAGCAATTTCCAATCACGCGGCAGAACTGGAGAGAGAATGAAAGTAAAGCAGGGGTTAGTGAGGAAGGAAGCCCAAGACCAGCCAGCACAAGAGAGCAAACACGCTCATTCCTCTCTCGGCTGTTTCAGTCCGTGCCTGTGAAAGCTCGCTCTCAGTGGGCTCCGAAGCGCACCATCCTGCACTTCTGTTTGCGCCCCACCAACTCCTGGCCGCTGGCTGTGGGCGTGCTTACCACCCAGAGGGGTCTGGAGGTGTGGTCGTCCTTCAGCGGCATCTGCAGCCTGTAGTCCTTGGCTCCATACTCGTCCACTTTGGTGCCGGACTCACCCACCTGCTTTCCGGCCGCGGAGGGCACAGCCTCCTGGGTGTCGTTCCCAGGGGCGTCGTCTTCATCGTCTTCCTCATCCTCGTAGTGCCGTTTCTTGGACTTCTTCTTCTCTGCAGATATTAACAAGGACACACAAAGTGAGCCCGGCAGGGGCCTTGGGCTCCCCCTGCACTGACCAGTCGCAGGCCGGCGGAACCTGGCTGCAACTAGACTTCCCCGGCGCCCAACCACCCCTAGCCCGGAGCCACTGTGCACCTCGGGAGGCCCCTCCCTCACGCTGCCCACCTAGACCGGCTGCAGGGCTCTCCGGAGGTCGGGGTCGACCCCAGACCAGCGGCCAGTCCTGACGGCATGCGCCGGCCGCGAGCGACTCTGGGGTCGACCGCCTCTGAGGAGGCCTAAGCAGCAACCACGCAGGATGAGGGGGCCGGCGGGTGCAAGCAACCGCGAAACACGCCCGCGCCACGTCTCACCGCGGTCGGCGCGGTCCCTCTTGCCCATGACTGCGCCCGCGGCAGCCCGCCACCGCTCCTAGCCTACCGCGGCGGCGGCTCTCGGAGGGACTTCCTGTTCACACCGGAAGCTCTTCCGGGCACCGCCCAGGAAGTCCCGCCGCCGGCTGTTCGCTCGCTGCGTGGGTAGCTGAGCTTGGCAGCTGTGCAATCCGCTGCCTCTTTCCCGGTGCAGGCGCTTTCTCGACACTTTTTCTCCTAGTCAGTGAAACATGTTTTGTGTACTTGTTATGACCGTCCAGGCACTGTTATTTTAGCCCGTGGGTCGGGACAGTGAACTGAGAATAGGTCTTGGCCTTCTGTAACAGAAAAATGTGGGCAGTAAACAAATGTGTTGAGCGCTCTAAGGAGAAATAAAAGAGAATGACAGTTTGTGCTATTCTGAATGGATGGTGCTAGAATCTTTTTCTGAAGCGGTGCTGAGTGAATGATCTTGCAAGTGGACAATGTCCTATGTAAATACCAGAAAGGAACAGTGTGGACCTAGGGGCCCACGCAGGTTCGGCATTTAGGAGGAGATCCATGGCTGGGAGGGGTGGGGGACAGGAGACAGTATAGTGCGTGAAGAGAACTGATTCTCCCAATGGGGTCCCCTGGCTCATCGACATCATATGGGAGCTAGTTAAAATCAGTTATAAAGGCACAAACACAAAATATCTGAATCATAAAATTCTGCAGGCCATGGTAACAATCTTGCCCTCTAGATGTGACGTTCGACTTTGAGAACACCTAATATAGAGCCTCGTAGGTCATTGCAAAAACTTTGGACTTTATTATAGGGAGCTACTGGGGAATTTTTGAGCAGAGAAATGACAGTCTGATTTAGTGTTAAAGGGTCACTCTGCACTAGCTGCATTGTTGAAGATGGATTGTACAAAGTCAAGGGCAGCTATTGCAGTGCTCCAGTTGAGAAGTCACCGGCTTTATAAAGGTGATAAGGGTAAAGGTGATGAACAGTGGTTCCATTCTGAATGTATGTTAAAGACAGCACAGGATTTGCTGACTAACTCTGGAAGGTGAGAGGAGTAAAGGAAAACTGCAAGGTTTTTTACCTGAACAACTGTAAAAATGATATACCTCAGGGGAGGTACAGATTTTTTTTTTTTAAATCAGGGTGACTGAGCAGCACCTCGCCTGGGACCAGCCTGCTGCTGCCCAGCGCTGGGCACCTCTACCGGTGGGGGACCATGGTCTCTACTGAGAAAGCTCTGTGGAGGCATGCTACTGCAAAGTTGGGCAGTGTACTCCTTCATCCTGTACTACACCACTGGCCACCATCCATACCATCCTTCCAGAAACTATGGGCTCCTGCCGGCCTGCACCTCTCCCCAGACCTTGGAAAAACCTGAAGGAACCAATCTGTGGGATCAGCTCCCAGACCTCTCAGCACTGTCCTCTCCCAAAGGCTCCCAAGCTTCTTCCTCCCACCTCAAACGGTACAGATTGGAAGAGTGGTTCTGGACGTATTGAATGTGAGTGGCTATACTAGCCTGCTTGAGTGCCATAATAAAACACCACAGACTATATGACTCGAACAGTGAAACCTATTTTGTCATAAATCTGGAGGCTGGAAGTCCAAGGTTAAGATCCTGCCCTTTCCTGGCTTGAAGATGGCCACCTTCTTGCTATGTCCTCACATGGGGACTGAGGGAAGGGAAAACTCTGGTGTCTCTTCTTCACATAAGGGCACCAGTTTTCTCAGATTAGGGCCTCAACCATATGACCTCATTTAGCTTTTATCACCTCCTTATAGGCTCTGTCTTCAAACACAGTCACGTTGGGAGTTAAAGCTTCAGTGTACAAATTCGGGGGACGATGCAATTCATAGAAGCAGCCTATTACATAAACGAAATGTCAACCTGACAGTTGGGTGGAAGTCTGAAGTTCAGGGACCTAGAAATATGTTTGAGAACTGCCATCATCTATCTATGATATTGAAGCTATAGAACTGATTAAAGTTACCCAGGGAACAAATGTAGGTAAAGAAAACGTCTGGGAACATTTTACAGTGAAGAGGCTGGAAAATGGTGAACTCCTCAAAACCAGATGAATGAAGAACAGGCAGTGAAATAGGAAAATCAGGAATCCTGGAAATCCTTTCATTCATCTCATTTCAGGGTCAAGGAAGTGATCTGCTGTGTTAGTTGCTGCTGATCAGCTGAGCAAATTGAAGATAGACTCAGCCACAAAATCTGCAATGTAGATGATCAGTTCTCAGATAAATGACCTTCAGTAAATTGAAGCTTTGTTGTTCCCTGCTCTAAATGAAATTCACTTTTTAAGAAATGGAGGAAACACCACTATAACTTTCTTGGCAGGTTTACATTTTCCCTCCAATTAATCATTTCCATGTGAAAACAGGGAAAACTATAGTGAAGGCTATTTAAATCATACCTAAAAAACCCTATCTATCTATATTTTGGCTTTTTTTTTCCTCCAGGCTTTTTTTCCTGAGTAGGTGTTTTTTTAACACCAAGATGTTGCTTGGACATAGAAATTTTAAATCTTTTTTTAAAAATCTTAACATATGCTTTGTTTCAGTTCACTCAGTCGTGTTCGACTCTTTGCTACCCCATGGACCGCAGCACACCAGGCCTCCCTGTCCATCACCAACTCCCAGAGTTTACTCAAACTCATGTCCATTGAGTCGGTGATGCCATCCAACCATCTCATCCTCTGTCGTCCTTCTCCTCCTGCCCTCGATCTTTCCCTGCATCAGGGTCTTTTCCAGTGAGTCAGCTCTTCGCATCAGGTGGCCAAAGTGTTGGGAGTTTCAGCTTCAACATCAGTCCTTCCGATGAACACTCAGGACTGATCTTTAGGATTGACTAGTTTGATCTAGGAGAAGGAAATGGCAATCCACTCCAGTACTCTTGCCTGGAAAATCCCATGGACAGAGGAGCCTGGTGGGCTGCAGTCTATGGGGTCACACAGAGTTGGGCATGACTGAAGTGACTTAGCAGCAGCAGCAGTTTGATCTACCTACAGTCCAAGGGACTCTCAGGAGTCTTTTCCAATACCACAGTTCAAAAGCATCAATTCTTCAGCGCTCAGCCTTTTCTTATGGTTCAACTCTCACAACCATACATAACTAGTAAAAAACATTCAAAAATGAATGTTTAATGAAGTTTCAATACGTAGGCCACCTGATGAGAAGAGCTGACTCATTGATAAAGACCCTGATGGTGGGAAAGATTGAAGGCAGGAGCAGAAGGGAATGAAAGAGGATGAGATGGTTGGATGGCATCACCGACTGGATGGACCTGAGTTTGCGCAAACTCTGGGAGACAGTGAAGGACAAGAAAGCCCAGCCTGCTGCAGTCCATTGGGTCCCAGAGTTGGACATGACTTGGCAAGTGAAAAACAAGTCATAATTTAGTCATTATTTATTTGGGAGCATTGGAATAGTTAGTTCCAAGTTCAGTTCAGTTGCTCAGTGTCCGACTCTTTGTGACCCCATGAATCACAGCACACCAGGCTTCCCTGTCCATCACCAGCTCCCGGAGTTCACTCAAACTCATGTCCATCAAGTCGGTGATGTCATCCAGCCATCTCATCCTCGGTCGTCCCCTTCTCCTCCTGCCCCCAGTCCCTCCCAGCATCAGAGACTTTTCCAGTGAGTCAACTCTTCGCATGAGGTGGCCAAAGTATTGGAGTTTCAGGTTCAGCATCAGTCCTTCCAAAGAACACCCAGGACTGATCTCCTTTAGAATGGACTGGTTGGATCTCCTTGCAGTCCAAGGGACTCTCAAGAGTCTTCTCCAACACCACAGTTCAAAAGCATCAATTCTTCAGTGCTCAGCCTTCTTCACAGTCCAACTCTCACATCCACACATGACCACTGTAAAAACCATAGCCTTGACTAGAGGGACCTTTGTTAGCAAAGTAATTTATCTCTGCTTTTCAATATGCTATCTAGATTGGTCATAACTTTCCTTCCAAGGAGTAAGCGTCTTTTAACTTCATGGCTGCAATCACCATCTGTAGTGATTTTGGAGCCCTAAAAAATCAAGTCTGACACTGTTTCCCCCTCTATCTCCCATGAAGTGATAGGACCAGATGCCACGATCTTAGTTTTCTGAATGTTGAGCTTTAAGCCGTTTTCACTTTCTTCTTTCACTTTCATCAAGAGGCTTTTTAGTTCCTCTTCACTTTCTGCCATAAGGGTGGTGTCATCTGCACATCTGAGGTTACTGATATTTCTCTTGGCAATCTTGACTCCAGCTTGTGCTTCTTCCAGCCCAGCATTTCTCATGATGTACTCTGCATAGAAGTTAAATAAGCAGGGTGACAATACACAGTCTTGATGTACTCCTTTTCTTATTTGGAACCTGTCTGTTGTTTCATGACCATAACTTACCCTATTGTAAATAGCTCTGTAGAGTATTGTCAAATCTTACCTTATTGTAAATAGCTCTGTAGAGTATTGTCAAATATTAATCTTTAACCACATCTTGAACTTAAGACAAATTTTGTAAACAGAAATAACAGCTTGGGAGTTCCCTGGTGGTCCAGTGGTTATGACTCTGCACTTCCACTGTGGAGGGCCTGGGTTTGATCCCTGGTTGGGGAACCAAGATCCCACAAGCCGTGTGGAGCAGCCAAAGAAAAAGAAAAAATGGCCTTGAACAGCATTTAAGCTCTAACTGCCAAACCTGGTTAATTTTCCTGAGGATGAGTTGGCTGGATGGCATCACCAACTGGATGGACATGAATTTGAGCAAGCTCTGGGAGTTGGTGATGGACAGGGAAGCCTGGCGTTTTTCAGTCTGTGGGGTCACAGAGTTGGACATGACTGAGCGACTGAGCTGACTGAAGTTTAGTAACATATATGGACTTACTTAGAGTTGATGTTAGAATAAGAAGTTGGGGGAAGTTTGGATGAGGTGAAAGCATTTGGTAACTGGGAAAAATATGAATTTTCAGGAGACACAGGGCAGACTGCAGTACGTTTGTGTTTCCCACAAAAAGATATTTTGAAATCCTAACCTCCAGTACCTCAGAATGTGACCTTATTTGGAAATAGTCTTTAGAGGTAATCAAGTTAAAATGAGGTCATTACGGTGGGCCCTGATACTACATGACTGGTGTCCTTATTTAAAAAAAGAAACAGAGGGAGACCACCACATGAAGACAGGAGGCAGAGACAGGAGTTATAGCCACATGCCAAGAATGCCTGGGGCTTGGGAGTTCGTGTAAAAAAATAAAATAAAAATTAAAAAAATAAATAAATAAATACAAAAAAAAAAAAAAAAAGAATGCCTGGGGCTACCAGAAGCTCGAAAGAGGCAAGGACGGACTCCCCTACCAGTTTAAGGGGGAGCACGGCCCTGATGGTGCCTTGTGTGTGTTATGCTCCGTCATGTCCCCACAGACTGTAGACTCCCCCACGCCCCCAGGCTCCTCTGTCCATGGGATTTTCCTGGCAAGAATACTGGAGTGAGTTGCCATTTCCTCCTTCAGGGGATCTTCTGGACCCAGGAATCAAACTCATGTCTTCTGCACTGCAGGTATATTCTTTACCACTGAGCAACCTGAGAAGCCCACCTTAACTTTGGCCTTATAGCCTCTACAGCTAAAACAAGCCAGGCAGTTTGCGGCACTTTGTTACAACAGCCCCCAGTATTGAACATGTAGAACTCAATCTGGGGCTATATAGGCCAACCAGGGGTCAAACCCAGACCCTCCACAGTGGAAGTGCAGAGTCATAACCACTGGACCACCAGGGAACTCCCAAGCCATTATTTCTATAAAGATATATTTTAGCACATCTGCAGTCATATTCCTACACACACAACTGTTGGGTCAGAGGATATACAAGACTCTAAGTCTTCTGACTTGGTGCTGCTAAGCTGCCCTCTATATGACAGTGTTAACTTAAAATGATCTCCAGTACTGTGGGAGTGTCCATTCTTTACCTTCTGATGGTAGGCTTTTTGTTTTTAGTCACCGTTAATTTCTGATTTGGGTAATCAAAGTATCTAGAGAAATATGCCAGAGCACGTTGAGGAGAACATTACAGACTTCTATCTTGGCAAGATTTAGTTGCAATGTTTCTAGGCTGTCTCCTAGAAGGTGATCAAAGCAGGCAGAGGAGAGACAACAGTGTGTCCAAGAAGAGCTGTGGACAAAGCAATCACAGTGGAAATAAATATCAGCTTTATTAACACTCAAAGTGCCATTCATTTATATTCATTCCATAGTCCAGAAGGTTACTTAGAGTAAGCCTTTGCACCACAATCTTTCAAAAAATGAACATGTAAGAAAAAGCAATTTTCATTGTGCTAATTATTGCAGGCCTTCATGCACAATAAATCTAAACAAAGATGTGTGCCAACAATATACAAATTTCCATATAAACAAAGTCATTGATCACTAACAAAATATAAACATGGTTTCTTTCACATTAGATTTTTTTAAAAAAAGCTATTTACCAGCAAGAAAAAACAAGTACATAAAAACTGTAAAACTCAGAAATTTTATACATTTTTACAAGCACAATTTTGAATGAACACAAAGTCAAATGTGCATGAAATGTGGCAGATCCCACACTGTATCTGGCTTCTGGTAGGTTTTTCTAATCATATCTGCTCCTTATAACATAAGCTTAGTGACACTCAACTTCAACAGTGGACTCTATTCCTAACATAAGTAATTTCACATGATACTGCGTATTAAAAACAAGGTTTTCCTTAAGTACAACAACATTATCAGATTGGAAATTTAATTCCCAATTCGTTTTCTGCCAGTTACTTAAAATACAAAATATGGTGTAAAGACACAATAATGTATGTTTGGACATTTCTAAACCAATTTATAGTTAACCACAGAGAATCACAATTTTTCAATATATTGTTTTATGAGTGAGGTCTGACCTTGCCCAGTAAGAAGAAAACTGAAAGTTGAAATCTTTGGGGTACAATAAAGGAAATATTAAAAAACAGTAGGACAGGCCAACAGCAACTGGAGATATAAAAGCCTTGACATCTCTTCAAGATAATTTAGTTTCTCACATTTTTTCATAGCTCTGAGAATTCAAAGGCTGTTTTAGTGGACAGTGTTTTTGCTACTGCTTAAAACCTATTTTTTCCCCTTAATTTGCATTTCACAGAATTCTCAATGAGAATTCAATGTTCTCTGCAAGAGTATTTTAATTGATATATATCTAAGTAAATCTGCAATCAACTGTGGAAATACAAATACATTTTGAATGGTAAAAACAAAATTAAGAAAATAGTTTTGATCAGCCAGCTGAAAATATATTCATATAGTAAATAATCTCTCAGAAAGCTTTATATATATTTAATTATTCTAACTAAACAGTACCCTTATAAAACAAGTTCATAAAAATGTAGAAATGAAAATAAGAAATTACAGGGATATATACACGTACCTACAGACAGAAAAAGACATCTCCACACACACATCCCCCAATACACAGAGTTACAAGCATACTTTCAACTTAGTCATGGGTTATAGAATACATATAAAATCAGAAAGTGATGTTGAACTCCTGAGTTCTCAACAAAGACAGAACCATAGATAAGTGTACTTTGGAAAAGCATGAAAGTCCATCTACATCAGTAATAGCAATGCAGTTACTGACGGCTACATCTTGAAAGAAGTTTAAACAGAGAGACACAGACAGTAGTTCAATGCACGCATTCACGATGCTCACACACCCATCAACAATTATTGGTCAGAGTAGTAAATCAGTGTACAAATTAAACAGTTCCAAAAATGTGCAAAAAAGTCAACCTTGATAGGAAAAGAACACCTCTGTACATAAACTGCCCAGCATTTAACTGAGATTAAAAACATTTACAGAGAGAAACTAATAGATTAAATATAGAGAATTTAATGGCTACATTTAAAAATGTACATTAGGTCAAAGGGTAAATTTACAAATTGATAATCAGAATTTGCAACAATTAAAAGTTTATTCTCATATTTATCCAAGTTTACTTTTATTTACAATGATATCTGAATAAAAAGAACCATGTGAAATGTAAGAGATGTCAGACATTAAAAGTATTTTTGGTATTAACTCTTATAATATTTCAGAATGCGGGGTAGCAAATTTTAAAACCAACAGCAATAGAAAAAATGTAAACCTTTTACTTACTAAGACTGTATTAAAAACAAGTGTTTGTTTTTAAAGAAGTATTCTTATCCTTAGACACTGCACTTTCACTTGAACGGGGTATACTGCAAGGGTTTGGCCTACTTTCTTTTGCCCATAAACCTTTCCAGCTCAAATGTTTCCACTAGTTCTTTCTTATTCCAGGTGGAAAAAAAGTCTTTGGAAAAATGAGAACACGATGAATCTATTTTGAAGCCTAAGTGTCTAACAGTTATATGTAATTTTGTTGCTTATCTCACCCCTCCAAGCAATGCTAATGCTAAATCACCAACAGTTAATTACACAAAATTTCTTTTGCCCATAAACCTTTCCAGCTCAAATGTTTCCACTAGTTCTTTCTTATTCCAGGTGGAAAAAAAGTCTTTGGAAAAATGAGAACACGATGAATCTATTTTGAAGCCTAAGTGTCTAACAGTTATATGTAATTTTGTTGCTTATCTCACCCCTCCAAGCAATGCTAATGCTAAATCACCAACAGTTAATTACACAAATATGTGAAGACAAAAGTGCTTTTCAGTGTAGTCACAAACTTTACTGTCCTCAACTGGCATTAAGGGACTCAGAAATGCTACTTGGGGACAAATTCTGCATGTATGCTGGAGAGCAGACTTGTCCTTATCTTCCAAAATGTCTATGGCACAAGTCCATAACCTCCTTTTCTGCAAAACTTTCCTTAAATGCCCCTCAAGTCAAACACAAGTTCATAAATGTCAAGACACCCTAGGAAGAAAGTCCGCCACCAACCTGAGGCATCATGTGTCAATGTGTATGTATATGCATCTGTGGTCAAGTGACATTAATAAGATTGGCACGTGTACAAGCTCAAGTTTGTAATGTCTATATAGTTCCATAATAGTTGTAGTAAATTCTGCATGTCTAAATGCAAACACCGAGCACCTGTCCTTTAACTTGAAGGATAGACTGAGATACAAATTCTACTAGTACCTGTTTTATCATTTTTATACTATAAGCTTACAATTGGGCAGAAGTAACAGTGCTAATCATTTTGGCTATGTGTGCAGAGAATATAAAAGCTTTGGTTTAAAGTGATTCTGGTAATACAGATTGTAAATACAAACAAGAAGTCATTAGGCATAGGGAATAATAGTAATCACTGATTTAACGCCTTTTCAGTTATTAACAAAAATAGCATTACTGTCAATTAAAATGCACAATTTTGAAAAATATGAAGAATTACATGAGACTGTAACACAAGCAAAGATAAAATTTATTCTTTACCATAGCTATGACTCCTCCCCCCACTTTCTGAAACTAAGCCATGTCCACTCTCACTATAAGCAAGAGAAGGTTCTCTAAACTCCCCTACGAGCGCACTGCCTGCTACAGCTCTGAAAGCTGAAAGCAGAGAGTCAGTAGGCATGATACTTCCACCCCTACTATGGCATCCTGTCCAGGCTGCGGCAGAAGCCGAAGCAAAGCCAAAGAGGACTGTCAAGGAGGAACAGCAGCTTCACAGCACGCTTCCCCAGCCAGCCAGAAAGAGGTATAAAACAACTTCCTTTTGAACACTTGGTAAGCTAAGGATGCTTGTTCTGATAATGTCTGGCAGAATTTCTATTCCAAAGAGCTCAGGAAGAACTACGCAAAACCAATTACTTTCTATTTAGTAATTATATATCAGCTATTATACACACATACAAATTCAATTTTAATCTACTTTTAGCAACCAAGAGCTTGGCAATTTACAATAAATACCTTTATTAAACAACTGTTTGTACTAGCTAATTGTGGAAAATGTGCTGGCATTCCAACATCAGTAGGTTATACATATTTAAATTGTTCTTCCAAGAACAGAGACTAATCTAATTGGACATTCACACCTTTCCTTCCTTCCCACCCCTGCCCCAACTACACACACACCTACACACACACACACACACACACACACACACACACACACACACACACTTCACAGAAAAGCTTGAGTTTTAAAAAAAATGTAAACCTTTTACTTACTAAGACTGTATTAAAAACAAGTGTTTGTTTTTAAAGAAGTATTCTTATCCTTAGACACTGCACTTTCACTTGAACGGGGTATATTGCAAGGGGTTGGCCTACTTTCTTTTGCCCATAAACCTTTCCAGCTCAAATGTTTCCACTAGTTCTTTCTTATTCCAGGTGGAAAAAGAGTCTTTGGAAAAATGAGAACACGACCAATCTATTTGGAGCCTAAGTGTCTAACAGGGTTAGACGTAATTTTGTTACTTATCTCTCCCCTCCAAGCAATGCTAATGCTAAATCACCAACAGTTAATTACACAAATAAGTGAAGACAAAAGTGCTTTTCAGTATAGTCACAAACTTTACTGTCCTCAACTGGCATTAAGGGACTTAGAAATCCTACTTGGGGACAAATTCTGCAGGTATGCTGGAGAGCAGACTTGTCCTTATCTTCCAAAATGTCTATGGCACAAGTCCATAACCTCCTTTTCTGCAAAACTTTCCTTAAATGCCCCTCAAGTCAAACACAAGTTCATAAATGTCAAGACACCCTAGGAAGAAAGTCCGCCACCAACCTGAGGCATCATGTGTCAATGTGTATGTATATGCATCTGTGGTCAAGTGACATTAATAAGATTGGCACGTGTACAAGCTCAAGTTTGTAATGTCTATATAGTTCCATAATAGTTGTAGTAAATTCTGCATGTCTAAATGCAAACACCGAGCACCTGTCCTTTAACTTGAAGGATAGACTGAGATACAAATTCTACTAGTACCTGTTTTATCATTTTTATACTATAAGCTTACAATTGGGCAGAAGTAACAGTGCTAATCATTTTGGCTATGTGTGCAGAGAATATAAAAGCTTTGGTTTAAAGTGATTCTGGTAATACAGATTGTAAATACAAACAAGAAGTCATTAGGCATAGGGAATAATAGTAATCACTGATTTAACGCCTTTTCAGTTATTAACAAAAATAGCATTACTGTCAATTAAAATGCACAATTTTGAAAAATATGAAGAATTACATGAGACTGTAACACAAGCAAAGATAAAATTTATTCTTTACCATAGCTATGACTCCTCCCCCCACTTTCTGAAACTAAGCCATGTCCACTCTCACTATAAGCAAGAGAAGGTTCTCTAAACTCCCCTACGAGCGCACTGCCTGCTACAGCTCTGAAAGCTGAAAGCAGAGAGTCAGTAGGCATGATACTTCCACCCCTACTATGGCATCCTGTCCAGGCTGCGGCAGAAGCCGAAGCAAAGCCAAAGAGGACTGTCAAGGAGGAACAGCAGCTTCACAGCACGCTTCCCCAGCCAGCCAGAAAGAGGTATAAAACAACTTCCTTTTGAACACTTGGTAAGCTAAGGATGCTTGTTCTGATAATGTCTGGCAGAATTTCTATTCCAAAGAGCTCAGGAAGAACTACGCAAAACCAATTACTTTCTATTTAGTAATTATATATCAGCTATTATACACACATACAAATTCAATTTTAATCTACTTTTAGCAACCAAGAGCTTGGCAATTTACAATAAATACCTTTATTAAACAACTGTTTGTACTAGCTAATTGTGGAAAATGTGCTGGCATTCCAACATCAGTAGGTTATACATATTTAAATTGTTCTTCCAAGAACAGAGACTAATCTAATTGGACATTCACACCTTTCCTTCCTTCCCACCCCTGCCCCAACTACACACACACCTACACACACACACACACACACACACACACACACACACACACACACACTTCACAGAAAAGCTTGAGTTTTAGTCAAAATGCTAGCTTAAAAGTAAGGATTAGAATTTGCTATCCCTGGATTTCTCGCTCATTGCCCTAAATCTCACTGCCCTAACACATTTGTAAACCACACACACACACACACACACACACACACACACACACACACACACTTCACAGAAAAGCTTGAGTTTTAGTCAAAATGCTAGCTTAAAAGTAAGGATTAGAATTTGCTATCCCTGGATTTCTCGCTCATTGCCCTAAATCTCACTGCCCTAACACATTTGTAAACCACACACACACACACACACACACACACACACACACACACACACACTTCACAGAAAAGCTTGAGTTTTAGTCAAAATGCTAGCTTAAAAGTAAGGATTAGAATTTGCTATCCCTGGATTTCTCGCTCATTGCCCTAAATCTCACTGCCCTAACACATTTGTAAACCACACACACACACACACACACACACACACACACACACACACACACTTCACAGAAAAGCTTGAGTTTTAGTCAAAATGCTAGCTTAAAAGTAAGGATTAGAATTTGCTATCCCTGGATTTCTCGCTCATTGCCCTAAATCTCACTGCCCTAACACATTTGTAAACCACACACACACACACACACACACACACACACACACACACACACACTTCACAGAAAAGCTTGAGTTTTAGTCAAAATGCTAGCTTAAAAGTAAGGATTAGAATTTGCTATCCCTGGATTTCTCGCTCATTGCCCTAAATCTCACTGCCCTAACACATTTGTACAACACACACACACACACACACACACACACACACACACACACACACACTTCACAGAAAAGCTTGAGTTTTAGTCAAAATGCTAGCTTAAAAGTAAGGATTAGAATTTGCTATCCCTGGATTTCTCGCTCATTGCCCTAAATCTCACTGCCCTAACACATTTGTACAACACACACACACACACACACACACACACACACACACACACACACACTTCACAGAAAAGCTTGAGTTTTAGTCAAAATGCTAGCTTAAAAGTAAGGATTAGAATTTGCTATCCCTGGATTTCTCGCTCATTGCCCTAAATCTCACTGCCCTAACACATTTGTACAACACACACACACACACACACACACACACACACACACACACACACACTTCACAGAAAAGCTTGAGTTTTAGTCAAAATGCTAGCTTAAAAGTAAGGATTAGAATTTGCTATCCCTGGATTTCTCGCTCATTGCCCTAAATCTCACTGCCCTAACACATTTGTACAACACACACACACACACACACACACACACACACACACACACACACACTTCACAGAAAAGCTTGAGTTTTAGTCAAAATGCTAGCTTAAAAGTAAGGATTAGAATTTGCTATCCCTGGATTTCTCGCTCATTGCCCTAAATCTCACTGCCCTAACACATTTGTACAACACACACACACACACACACACACACACACACACACACACACACACTTCACAGAAAAGCTTGAGTTTTAGTCAAAATGCTAGCTTAAAAGTAAGGATTAGAATTTGCTATCCCTGGATTTCTCGCTCATTGCCCTAAATCTCACTGCCCTAACACATTTGTAAACCATTTAAATGACCTCTTTAGGATAAAAACCACCATTCTAGTTCTTTGAAAATCGTTAACAGAAACATGACATGCAAAGAATCTGAACAGTGCCAATGTGATTGAAAAATCAACTAATCAACCTGGAAAGTAATTTACTATGTCTCTTTAGAATGAAAGCATCTCTTTCTATCCTTATCTCAGAAATTTGTGTCTAGTAGAACTGCAATGTGTCTATCACAAAACAATGTTAATGTTTCTCTTCTAACGTATTTTTAAAAAAAGAGGTAGAAAAGGGTAGGAGGAAGCAGGCATTAAGAAAAGTTTAATGGCCAGTACACAGTCTAAGGCCAAAGGAACTCCTGAAGCCTACTGATTTTGGAGAAACTTTCATTGCGGTGGGTAATGTGAATTATTATTGATATAAAACAAAATTAAGGCATACAGAGAAAAAGGCACTACGAAAAATTAACAATTAAACTGCTTTTCGTTAACATTTTAACCAATCTTAAGATTCAAATAAATATGAACATTACATTTGTAACAAAAGCCAAACTTCATATAAAACAGTAAGATCTCAAGAAATTTTCCTAAGTATAAATAACACTGTTGGCAGAATTCAGTTTCTATCAAATGTTTTGGGTATTTTAATAATTCAGACCAAAAGAAAATATTTTCTTTAAAAGAAAAAAGCAGGGGAAAAAAATACTATATAATGGAATAAATGCCCCCATCACTGGAACTGTCTGAACAGAGGCTGGGTTTTCAGAGGGAGTCCTGAGCGAGAGGCGGCCTGACCTGTGCACATCTCTCCAACTGGGGTGCCTCTACTGTCTGCTGTTCAGTTTATCATGGCCGATGGCCACCCAAAATCGCTTTCCCCTCACCTCGTAAGTAATGACAGTTTAAAACACCATTGATGAACTTTTCACAGTTAGCCATTTTTTCCTCCTAGACTGTGACCTCCTTACAGACAAGTTAATTTAATACCTGACACAGTAAGTCACAATATTGAATAAGTAAATGAAAAAGACTCACCATGTTAAAAAAAAAAAAATTGACAGATCCCTATACTTGGCTGACACTAGGTGATTTTATATCGAACTATTGGTCCCAAATGAAATCACTGACAAAGAACTCGCTGTGGGCCGAAGAGTCTGGATCTGGCAAATGTATTTGCTTTTGCTCCCAAGCTTGGTTGTCCCTATAAACTGTTCAAATTGTATTTTCTCAGTAATTTCATGTACCTTATTATACTTCCATCTCAGAAATATTACACACCAGACCTGACATATACAAGAACTGAAGTAGCAGAGAAAGCTACTCTAAAGAAATAATTTCACCTTTTAAATGTAGCTTCTATTGGAAATAATGACTCCTTCAAAGCCAATTCAATCTACTATGAAATAAATTTTAATTTTTCTTTTATAGTTCAGCCTGTGCATTAACACTTCAATTCATATGAATTACGTAAGGTTGTCATGCCTTTGAAAACTTTCTAAGGCAGCAGTCTTCAACTGTTTCTCAGGTTGGAAACATGTTTTGTAAATGAGGAAAATTAAAGATCGTCATATTGAAACTTTCAAAGTCTGTATATTTTAAAATACATTTTAAAGAATTATCATCAAAATTTCTATTAGTCATTATGACACTTTCAACCCTTATATTCAATATAATTTATGTGCAATGTAAAAGATCTCGTATTTGGTCCAAGCCTAAGTCATGCCATCTTGACTTTCTCAAGGCCTAAGTAGAAAGGTGTATCCTGAAAAGCGCACAAAAGACTGCTAGTGAATCTTCTCCAGCACCAGAAAGTCTGCCACTACCAAAGCAGAACGCATTTTAAAGGCACAAAGTTAGCAGTCTGGTCATTTTCCAGCCTCAGCAAAGAAACATTACAGTATAGAAGAATCAGGCTGTGCATTTAAAAAGCAAAACACATTTATAGTCATCCTAAAAAGTTCAAATTTCATTTGTTGATCCGTATCATTATTAGAAAGGAAAAAAAAAAAATGGAGTGTTATATTTAACAGCCCCTGATGTGTTTCCTTTCAAAATTTTCTTTTTTAAATTTAATTTTGATCTTCCATACCTCACCCCACGTTAAGCTTTTTCGTTCTAGTAGTTTTTATATATATTAACTTTTTTGTGGTTTTTGGTACCTTTAACAACTTGTATGAAATAAATTCACATCACATTTTTATATAACTCTGTAAACTATTAGTCTATTCTTAAGTCTTTACATATAGAACAATATTTTTCCATAGCTAATAATATTTTTCTTATAAAACAAAGGTCTTACACAGCAGTGTTAACATAGTAGTTTCTTTTCAGGTGATTTTATTTTCGATAGCATTTTGGAAAGAGAGAGAGACTGAAAAAAGCAAACATTTTGCTTTGGGTTTCACAGTCTCCAAAAGTTTCTCTTTAAAGAGCACTTGTCTCATATTCTGCACTGCTGATTACCCTGACAGACCAAAATTGAGCCAAAAGAAAATCACAAGCACACAACACAAGGGAAGGAAAAGCCCACTGGTCCAGATACCACGGTCTTGCTCAAGTAGAAGAGATGCCTCCACTCATAAAAGATGAAGAAATGATAATAGATCCACATCCTTAGGGACTATGTTTATAGCACAAGATTTGGCAGTTGATTTTCTGGGGGGTGGGAGGTAGGCTATTAATTCACGATCTTCCTTGCAAGCTGCTTCCTTTCATTATTCGGGAATAGGAGAAGCTTTAACAGCTGTATTTGTGCTCTGACTTCTTCTCAGACTAGCTAGTGGAATTTCAAATATTCCTACAGGGAATGCCAGATAGGACCTTGATATAGTAAACCAACATCTACTTAACTTCAGAAACAAAGTATTTTAGAACAGTTCCTAAACAAGCATACCTTTTAGCAGGAAATAAAATACCCAAGTCCCTTACGAATCCCATGAAAGGCATCACATTGAGGGCCTCCAGGAAGAATACTATTTTCTAGACCCTTAAAGTGCTTAGCCCTTGCTTTATATGTTGACAACATTTCAAGTGGCCAAATCATTGGTATCATTCATGTTTTTCAGTAGCACAAGTCCATCAGAGATAGTGGGCGTTTCCCAGTAGTCTCTTTCTGCTTAATGTCCTTGGCTCTTAGGCTAGCAATATCTGGCCGTTTTTAACCTTCATTTAAATAGTTAATACTTTGTTTTAATATGCCTTTCTTTTCCCACAATAATGAATGAACTGACTTCCGAGGAAAGAATACATACATACAGATGGCTGAGTTCAATAGGCTCCATGTTTAAGTTAATTTTATTTCCAAAATGAAAGTTACTGATTTGGGTGCAATATGCAGCTGGTAAGAAAAGGGTTGCTCCTTGCTGTTTGCACAGATCATTCACCCTTGAAGTAGTGATCTCTGCTCTTGTAAAATCCTCATTATGCACTACACCACTCTCTGAAATTTACTTTTTGCAAGGAACCTGCTTTGTACATAACCATTTTCGGTTTATAACTAGGGCTAGTATTTATCTCAGGGATTCTCAACTTCAGCACTTTTAATATTTGGGAAGAATTCTTTGATGGGGAAAGGGAGGTGCTGTTCTTGTGTATTTTAGTTTGTTTAGTAGCATCCCTGGCCTCTAACCACTAGATGCCTCTAGCATCCTCTTTTTTATGACAACCAAAAATGTCTCCAGGCATTGGATCCCCACCCCAGCCATGAAAACCACTGTTTTACATGGTAACTGTTTTCTGAGGTACTTTAGTCCTCTGTGATCCAAAGAACAAGGGTTTTCTCTCATGACATTAGCTTTTAAGACACGGATACTCTAGGTTAAACTCTTAGTTCCTAAAGAATGTTTACTTGTGGGGAACCAGGAGCTAGAATCAGAAAGACACAGTATGCATGATTTCACTTCTCCTTCCCCTTAATTTTGGGGCTTCCCCCTCAGGTAAAGAACACAGTCTAAAATGCACCATACTCGGTTTTTTTCAGGATTTCTGCTGACTGGCAAATGTGGCATCTTCTACTCTCAGACATTTAATTAGAGCAGTCTTTTTAATATGAATTTGCTTATTGACTTCACATACCTGCTTTAAAACAGTATCTTTTTTAAGCAGAAAGCTATCCCTCAAGGTTTATAGATTCCAGTAATATGGATCTATTATAGTGTATTTGCTTATTATACTGGTTAGGATTAACAAATAAAGATACCTCTAGAGATTCATATTTTCTATCAAGATTCCTACTGAGCAAAAAGCTTGGTAGACAGAAGTTAGGATCTAAACAATACAGATACAAGAAGGAACCTATATTCTTTCAGTTGAGTACCTATCCTAAACTCAAGTTTAGGGCTCAACCTCACAGACGAGAATCTATTTTAAATACTATCTCTAAAAACTACAAATTACACATCATTTTTTTCTTCTTGTTTTCCATGTCTCCCCATCACTGTTAATCTGTCAGTGACACAGGGAAAGACTCTACAATCTTTAGGTATTCCAATGATTTTTTTGTACTAAAAAGAGTGACTATGTACTAAAGTGCTGTATGTCTCTGAACCACATCAGTACATTATAAAAATTAAAAAAAAAAAAAAAAGCTTCAAGTTGTAAGGGAAAAAAAGATTAAATATAAAAAATTTAGGTTACTATTATTATTAATAATCAAATTTAACCAAGAATCAAGAGAAACACTTTTCCCTCTTGTCTTTTTTCCTCCGCATCTCTCTTTTCTATAAAAAAGGAAAAGTGCAGTCAGAGAGAAGGTGCATGGCCAGAAGGGAGCTGGGCAGAGGCGCAGGGGAGGCTCCCGGCCGCTAGTGGCAGTGCACAAACGTGTGCCTCAGAAGGTCGTCAGCGGGCGGCCTCAGTTTGGCCTCCACAAAAATCCGTTTGAGGAAGTCTCGAGTATAGTCGGAGACATGAGGTGGCAGCTTTGGGTTCGTTGGCTGAGTGGCAATTTTAAAGATGGCAGCCATCGCTTCAAACTCGGCCCAGGGAGGCTTTTCAGTTAGCATTTCTACCACAGTACAGCCCACGCTCCTAAGGGGGAAAAAAAACACCTTACACAAACATCATCATCATGAAAGTCAGTTAACTACCCACGAAATGAGAAATGTGCGAAGTTCATATACATTTAAACATGACTTGGTTTCAAGTGTAAGACTTCATTACAAGGCTGTTACCACGGACCACTGGACTGAGGTCACGGCCCTCGGCGCCCTCAGAGCCCTCACGGAGCCGCTGGGCTCTGAGGCTGACGTTCTACACGCCTCTGAAGGGCTCCTGCTCTGGACTGTCCACACCCCCAGCAGCCCTGAGCGGTCGTGGAGCCACTGTGAAGCGCCAAAAGACGCAGGGGTGACTGAGGCTGCGGCTGGCCGGGACAGCTGCTCCCAGGCCCCAGGCCCCTCCCAGCACTGGAGGAGAGCCCACGGAAGGTACACATGAACAGCCTGGGAGAAGAGCACTTCAGGGCAAGAACGATGGAGTTCAGATCGACTGACTCAGAGGCCTGACAGAAGGAGCTGAAGAAAACAGGGTTTTTAAATGTGAGGAGACATTTTTAAGTGAATTTGTGTAATCTTAAAGAAACATCTTTTTCCAAACTTGATATCAATCCCAAACCCAAACAATGAGAACAAAGTTGTTTTAAAGATAAATATGCCTGTAGTCACTGCTGAACTCCCCCGTAGGGATCTGTCCGGGATATAGTGCAGTTATAGGAAAAGTATTTTACATATGCAGTCTCGAAGAAAAATTTATGTTTTGAGTCTGCATTTCAATGAATTCTGACAGCTGTAGAAATAAATGGGAAACACTCAAATATTCTTCTTGTTGCACCAGAAAGTTAAATTTGTGGTACATGAAATGAATTGTTTTATAATAACTGTTACTCATAAAATGCCTTTTTCTATTGACTCTTAGTTGAACCAACAGCCAACTTAAACATCTATGTAAACTTTAAAAAGTGTTTTTCTTTCTGAAAGCTGGTACTGTCTTAGAAGAGCTTTCCAAGTGTAGTGGAAACTGTAGCATATAATACATTTGTATAACTTTCAATATTTAATGTTTGTTAAACTCCACTCCGGGCAATCAAAAATGGATAAAAAAGAATGAGAAATGAGCTGGTGCTTCCCTCCTCCTTTTGCTATGGTAAGAGAAAAGAAATTTACCATATTTATTTACCTTTGTGCTTCTGAATTGCTTTGAAGGCATAATTTCTACTGCTTATTACTTTAGAGCTGTGCTTCTCAAATCTGACAACACTTCAGAAATCTTTGCCTGGGCCCCACTCTTGAGATACTCACATACAATTGTTCTGAAATGAGCTCTGGGTATAGCTAATTTTTAAGTACCAATCCTCCTCCTTCCCTCCATTTCTCAAATGTGTGGGTAGGTTTGAGAGCCACTAGACTAACAGGTTAAATTCTTCCTATTTAAGGGAGATCATCAGCTTAAAGCAACACCTTTAGTTTCTCTATAGGGCTCTGTTGATGGCTTTGTTACACCTAAATTACTGTGTTATTATCTTGTTAAAAAAATAAGCAGCTTATGTTTGAGCTAAAAACAAAAACCCAAACCTGTACTTTAAACATAAAAATCAACGAAAACAAACTGCAATTTAAGTTCTCAAATTTGTTAGGCACAGAGTATTATTCATAAGTTTTGCTCCATATAATTCTCTAGCCTGCCACTGAATGAAAGTGCTTTTTTGTCTTTATTTTACAAAGAATAGAAACATTTGAAATTCTTTGTCTTTAGGTGCCTAAAATGAGTACCTATTAAGAACTTTGCTCAAAAGAGCCCATGTAAGTAGCTGGGGCTGAGAAGCAGGCAGGAGAGACTCCAGAGCTGCACACTGGAAAGGGTTTAGAGAATTGCTGACACCCTCTCAGGGTGCCCAACCTCAGGCTCAGGAGCTGGCGGGCAGTGAGAACTTGGTTAAGGAGGAACCAGAGTGACCTTTAGTGAACTGCAAGAGGAGGAACAGAGACTCTCCTCACTTCCTAGCTCTGCAGTGGTCACAGAGAGAAACCTTCCTTTCGCTACTTCAATAAATACCAATAAACACCAAAGGAAAAAAACCACTTTTCTCAGTGGGAAGTAGGAAATGACCGTTTTATGTTCTATCTTAAAATTATTAAGCAATTAAAGGTTAACTGAATTATAAGACTAACAATAAAGATTAATTACTTTAAAAGTTCATCCGGGAAATAAAATGAAGACAGCTTTCTAATGCTGAAATTTGCTTAAGATGAAATTCTTCTCAAAGAATGAAAAAATGGTTTGAAAGCTCTATTTATTTGGTCAGTTATTAAGCCTCAAAGGGCATAATTAAAATGATATCAATCCCTGTAATCCTGACATCCTATTTCAAAAGTACAAAAAAGAATTTAAGTTCACTTCAATAATTTCCATCCTGAGTGGAAATATGTTAATAAGGTATGTGTTTTCAGGCAAATCCCGCATCAAAACCTACCAGATATCTGCTTTTCTGCCATAGCCTTCTCCACTAATCACTTCAGGGCTCATCCAATATGGTGTGCCTGTGACAGACTTCATTCCCGTCCCTGAAAGACAGATGGTTTGAAGCCGTTTGCTGGCCCCAAAATCTCCTAGTTTGACGTTGCCTGTTGAATCTCTCAGAATATTTGCACCTAAAACAAGAAATACCCTCATTTCATTATTTTTATTGGCAATCTGGAATATAACATAAAAGAAAATGGCAGAAAATTACTTAGACTCTTCAATCTGTCTCCAGAATCAGGATGATTTTTTTGTACCTCTGAATAGTACCTGGTTAATGCCAGGCGTAAGGTCAGTGTGTATTAAAGATTTCTTACATGGAACAATGAAAATTTAGTGTCACTGTGTGTGCTTCAGGACCTAAGAAACGGTTTCCCCACTGAAAAGGGCTGGTGCAAGTGGGAGGTGAGGACGCAAGAGAAGAGAAAGGGGGAAAGGACTAAGAACGGGAAGTTCAGACAAAAAGGAATGGAAGTTCAGAGAAGGATGGCGAGAGCAATAGCAGGCTCTTGGCCCCAGCCTCTCTGTTGTACTGCAAGAAGCCCACACAGGATTACAGGATTATTTCCCTGTGAGCCTAGCCTCTCCTCAGGAACCTCCATAATCGAAATTTCTCCTTTTCAACTTCTATATAGCACATTTTAAATCTATTCTAAGCAAGCGTCAAGGTTTCTGTTTTAAATTTTCATTTGCTTCTATAACAAACTTTTAACTCTATTTATTATAAACTGACCACGATTGCTTAGCTGAGAAAGTGTTTACAGAGTCCTCCACTGTAAAGCTACTCTTTCCCCCTTTCCATACTAAGCTCTCTGGAAGTTCACTATGTATAAGTGAGTGAGAAATTATGCTCTAGGCTTAGTAGTTACATATGTTATTTGGAATTATTCTGCATGGGAGATTTGTCTCTTCTTTCCTATTTATTTGACCATCCGTTTCTACCAATCTGAATATGTGGATATTTATTTTGTACTTTGGGTTATAAACCAATGATTTCTTGTTGTTGTTTTGTTTTTGCTCATGTTGTTTACAGCTCCGTCCTTTGGGAGCCCTCTCTGTTGGCCCCTGTGTCCCTCCGCCATAGCTCAGTCACCGTGCTCTCACTTGGCTGGGTCTCTGGACTGTGTGTGTCAGCACTGCCTTACATTCTGGAACTAGAGGATGCTCTCCGCCATAGCTCAGTCACCGTGCTCTCACTTGGCTGGGTCTCTGGACTGTGTCAGCACTGCCTTACATTCTGGAACTAGAGGATGCTCTCCGCCATAGCTCAGTCACCGTGCTCTCACTTGGTTGGGTCTCTGGACTGTGTATGTCAGCACTGCCTTACATTCTGGAACTAGAAGATGCTCCATGCTCACTCTGCACCTCCTGCACCAAGTCTACAGTGTGCTGTTTCTCCAAGGTACACTAGTTCCTTTAGTGGAGAACGGTATCAGAAACCAACAACCTAGGAGCTAGGTTCATTTATTTTTATTCTCTATTTTCCCTTTCACCATTCTTTAAACTCAACTTTTTTTCTAGGATTATAAGTCTAGTTTCTTCATATATAAATTTCTAAAAAACTACTTTTAGTAGCTACATATATTATTTGGAATTATTCTGCACGGGAGATTTGTCTCTTTTTTCCTACTTATTCAACCATCTATTTCTACCAGTGTGAATACATGGATATTTATTTTGCACTTTGGTTATAAACCAATGATTTTACTATCTTTTTTTTTTTTTTTTTTTTTTTCATGTTGTTCCAGCTAAGTTGCTGTTTTTAAACAAGCAATTTATTTTATAGACTTTTCTAATTTTAGTTTCTAAACTTTACCTAAAATCTTCCTAACCTTCAGCATATTTTAGATTTTAAAAAGATTCCTTATCTTTCTTCTTAAAAAAAAAAAAAAAACTTTTTTTTTTTTTTTTTTGCTCATGTTGTTCCAGCTAAGTTGCTGTTTTTAAACAAGCAATTTATTTTATAGACTTTTCTAATTTTAGTTTCTAAACTTTACCTAAAATCTTCCTAACCTTCAGCATATTTTAGATTTTAAAAAGATTCCTTATCTTTCTTCTTAAAAAAAAAAAAAAAACAGCCTCTAAGAAGGAATGTGAATAGTGGAGAAAAACCTGTATCATAGACTAGAGAGAATGCAAACTCTCCATCCCTACCATGAACTTCTGGCCCTGTCTTCTGTTCTCCGGCAAATTTCCCAGTTAAGGCCTGTCTTGAGGGGAGAGTCAAGGATTCGTTCTCTGCATGCATAGCCAAAGTATGCCTTGGTACCAGTGATTTTCTAAAACAGCACTGCCTTTTTGACACCTCTTGCTGTCCAATACTTAAAGAAGGACTCTGTCAAAAAAAACCACACCACTGTGTCTAAAATGTTTAAGCTGGGGAAGAACAACCAACAAGCCAGTTTTTAACGGTTACCACCTGGGCAGAAACAGTCCCAGGCAGGTACACGAGGCGAGCTATCGCTGGGGAGTTATCAGCAATGCTGAATCAATGCCCATCCTTACAAAGGGCTGAGGAAAAAATGTATATAGCAGGTTCCCAATATAGTTACCTAACTTTTTAAAAACTTACTTCGGATATGTTAAAAGTAAACTGTTAAGGAGACTTTTCAAAGACACACAAAAGCAGATAGAACACTGCACGACCCTCTCACCCAATCTCAGCAATCATCTGGGCAACTCTTCTAACCACACTACTAGCCACTCCTTCCCTCATATTATCTGAATTGAATTAAAGACATCATGATCAACAAACAGTTCAGTACATATCTTTAAAAGACAAGGACTCTTATCTTATCACACATAAGACAACAGGTAATAATTCCTTGATATTATTAAATATATACTCAGCGGGGTTTTTTTTAAGGTTTTTTTTTTTTTTCTCAAAAAAAAATCCGAATCCAAACAAGGACCTTATGTTGAGAATCACTGATACATCTTTTAAGTCTTTCCTAAAGTTCCTTCCAATCCTTTTTTTATTCTTTGCAGTTTATGAAGAAGCTAAGTTGTCTACCTACAGCTTTCTTATTATCTAGGTTTTGCTGAGCCCATCCTAAGGAGTAATTTAACATGCTGCTCTGTTCTCTATAAATGTTCCATAATTTTATAATTTGGTAGCTGAATCTAGAGGCTTGATCAGACTCAGGTTCAAAAAGAATTTGGGGTGGGTAGGAAACTGCTTTGTAGAAGTATGCAATGGCAGACTGTCTCTGTGAGGTGACGTTAGCAACCATTAACGTTTAGTGCATGTATCTATCAATCCCATTAGTAGTTGTAAAATGGTACTATTCTGTCATTTTCCCTCTTTGTTAGCCAAAATATTTTTATAAAGGTCATCCTCTATTTAGTCCTCAGTAGTACAGTTAATAAAAGAAATGTCAAATAAAGAAACCCTATTATGAAATAATGAGCTGGTTCCCTACTTTTCATTATGAACTCATGAGTCTAAACTTAAAAGTAAGCAACTAGCTTTCCTTTTCCCTTGCCATTTAAACACTGCTCATTCTGGGACGTCCCTGGGGGTGCAGTGAGTAACAATTTGCCCGCCAATGGAGGGGGCATGGGTTCGACCCCTGGCCTGGGAAGATGTCCTCTGTGGCAGAGCAACTAAGCCCGGTGCACAGCTCCTGAGCCCGCGTGCGCAACCACTGAAGGCTGAGCACCTGGAGCTCGCGCCCCGCAGCAAGAGGAGCCGCAGCACCGAGAAGCCTGAGCGCCGCAGCCGAGAGGCGCCTCTGCTCCCTGCCAACCAGAGAAGGCCCACACGACACAACGCAGACGAAGGGCAGCCGGAAATAAATGAACAGTGAATAAGCAAAGGCTTCCCTTCAACTAGAAAGGAAGCTTAAACAAGTTTAGAAAGTACATAAAAAGTAAAGAAACATGAAGGCGATAAACAATTACCACTCATCCTGCTACTTGAAAATAACCACCATTAGTCATGTGAAAATCGTTCTACGTCATACTTTAATTTTATAAACCTGAGATCATACTGCATATTCAATTCTATATCTTACATTTTTCTTATCAATATATTCGTCCTATAATGTTTTTCTGTCTTTGTGTTTTTCTCTTTAAGCTTTTTTTTAAGGGGTCTCAAATCCTGTGACAGATTTTTGTTCAAGTTGTTTTTATTAAAAAGTACTGATTTTTAAAACTAATAAACTGCCACACACAAAACATATGATCCACAAAAACATTCTCTTTTCCTTCGGAAGGTTTTACGATGCACTGTTATCATTAACCAGTCTTTGACTATTACTTAAATGGCCAATTGAGACAAACAGTTCTGAGACCGTTCTTCCACCACTGATTAAAACTGGGGTGGCGGGTATTGGGGCTAAATTCATTTAGCCTTCTGAGCTTTCTGGGCAGACCTGGTGACCCTGCCAGCTCCAGCTGCCTTCTTGTCCACTGCTTTGATGACACCCACAGCGACCATCTTGTCTCATCTCATGCACAGCAAAACAGCCCCTTATAATGTTTTTACATCAGCTTGCTTCCAACTTTCTCATGTTACTCGCAAGGTCAGAAGAGGATCCACTTGAACAGGTAGCTCCCCTCAGTTCCTTTACCTTATCTTATTATGAAGGCTAAAGAGAAACTGGCTTGAATAGAGATTATTACTAATAGAATAACTTACAGATCATTTCCCTACAAAGTATAGGGTGTATACTTAATTGAAGTATACTTGACCTACAGCACTATGTTAGTTCCACAGCATACAACACTGCGATTCAATACTTCTATACATTATAAGATGGTGACCACCTTATGCAGTTCTTGGCTTTCAGGTTTTGAACTTGACATCTGAGGTCTGCCTAAGCAGGGAAAATCTTGAGGTGAACAACAGGCTCCTATTTCTTTCAGATCATGAGTCACATTGCCATCCTCTAAGAGTCACTAGGCAGGTCCATTCTGTACATGTGACCCAGCTCCAGCATTCTATAGCAGACTCTACTCCATGACCAACACTGGTTAGGAATATTCTCCTTAGTCTGACTATAGCCATATTCGGGGTGTGACAAACCACAGGAAAGAAGTAACTTCCTGGTAGCTCGTAAGAGCCCCCAGAAAGACTGATGAGAAACTTTAAGAACTTGCTTATTAAAGCTCATTCTTAGGCTCCCTTTTTCTCTTAAGTAATGAGGTCCATTTCCCACAGCTTTAAATACAATCTCAACATACATCATCAGTGTAACTAACTTTTGAGTGCTTTCTAGATATCAGGCATGATTTTAAGGATGCTATACACATTAACTCATTTAATCCTATAAGAGCTCTGTGATCTGTACACTATTGTCACCCTCCTTAAAAATGAGGAGCTGAGGATTTCCCTGGTGGTACACTGGATAAAAATTCACCTGCCAATTCAGGGGACATGGATTCAATCTTCAGTCAAGGAAGACTCCAGACACCTCAGCAACTAAGCCCACGCGCCACAACTGCTGAGTCTGTGGACCTAGAACCCGCGCTCCAAAACAAGGGAGGCCACCACAAGGAGAAGCCCACGCCCCTCAACTAAGAGCAGCCCCTGCCTGCCACAACTAGAGGAAGTTCGAGTGCAGCAACAAAGATCCACATCAGTCAAATTGATTTAAAAAACTGAGGAGCTAAGGCATAGAGAGACTAAGTGTCTTGTCCAAGATTACACGTGATGATGGATAAAGCCTGAATGTGAACTGGGTCAAATCTGAGCCCCTTATTTTTTTTTCTTAATTTATTTTTAATTGGAGGATGTTTTACAATCTGTGTTGCTCTCTGCCATACCACAATATAAGTCAGCCATAACTATACATATACCCCTTCCCACATACCCCTCTATGTCGTCACAGAGCTCCAGGCTGTGATCACTGTGTTACACTGAAGCTCCCCACCAGCTATCTGTTTTACACCTGGTAATGTGTATGTTTCAATGCTCCTTTCTCAATTTGTCCCACCCTCTCCTTCCCCCTATCCCTAACCACTATGTTCTAAGCCTGTGCACTGTGTATGAAAATATGTCTCATTCTTATGCTCATTTGAACTTTACTGATTCTGTGAATCTCCACCGGAGAGCTTCCCTCTTTTAGAAACCTGAACAACAGGACTAGCTGGAATTGTTTTCCTATGGCATTGCAGAGGTAGGTGAATTAATTTAAATGTTAAATTTCTTAACCATAGCACATTTTCATCAAAAAAAAACAACTGAGTACTTAAAAAACATCTTACTACTTACCTTTTATATCTCTATGAACAATCATATTACTGTGCAAATAATGAACTCCCTCAAGAATCTGACGGGTGTATTTCCGGGTCACATTCTCAGTAAGAGCTCCATATGCTTTTAATTGGTCCTTAATGGAGCCCTAGGAAAAAAGAAAACAAAAGAAAACTATAGTATGGTTTGAAAGGAAAAGTACTGGTAAATATTTTTAAGATCTGTGTACCTATACTTATCTATTATTCTTATTGACTGAAGTGCTCTTTATTTTACTTACTTGAAGCTTAGTTGACATACAATGTCATGTTAGTTTCAGGTATATAACATAACGACTCAACATTTAAATACATTACAAAATGATCACCACTGTGATCATTCCTGGTAACCATCTACCTCTGTACAAAGTCATTACCGTATTATTTGACTATATTCCTTATGCTGTATATTACATCCCATGACTTACTTATTTAAAACTAGATGTTTTAATTTAGAGAATCCTAGTCAATGACTAGAAGGCTCTAATTGGAGAACACAGGAATTCCTAGGAAGGACATTATATGCCATTAATTTAACACAAAACTCTACTGTATTTCTGGACTAGCACTGTGAAAGAGTAAGTGGCATAGCTAAAGAAAGCCTTTAAATTATTTTTGACTGATACCCTTGTTTCTGTGACTGCGCTGGTTCTGTCTCCTGCTCTCTTGCAATTATTACAATTTTTAAAATTTTCCAGTACCTCTGTCTTATTTTTGCCCTGAATACATTTTTTAATTTTCCTACTTGCTCTTCTATGTACGTCCTACTTTAAATTTATTCATTTTGTTCTTACTTTGTTTTTAAAACAGTGTTTTATTGATATCTGAAAATTTACTTCTCAGGAGAAAGAATGGGTATGATTAGAAGATCAGAACACATATAAGATTTTAAAGTTTTTCTTTTATATACTCACCATTTTAACTCAAAACATGAGAAAAATATATTTAAAAGGAATTTCTAATTTTCTGAAGTCTTTTTAGGCAGGTGCCATTTCTGAGAACAGGAAATCAATCTGAGGTTAAGACACAGGCATCTGAATTTTGAAAAAGCTTCTCTGATAATTCCAACGTGCAAATTTGATAACCACCACTTTAAAAGATAGAAATAAAATGCTTCCTGAGGGACAAAATCTTTTCCTTTAAAGAAAAAATATATCCAAATGTTCCTGTCTTTCTTTCAATTCTTGTAAACTGTATACTCAGTCATATAAAAATAGATCCTTGGATTTTGCAGACTTAGCCATATGCTGTTCCCACTATTCTGAGTAATCCCTGAAGGGACAGCAAGATGCAGTTCTGCTAACCCTGACTTGCAGACATGTATTGAAAGCCTTAGACAGTGAGTCAAGCCAGGCAACCAGGCATACCTATAACTCAATGTGGCTTATTGTTCAGTCAACTTACGATGTCTCTATTGTAGTAATGCACAAAATAACACAGCTAAGACTGAGCTTTCCAAATCATAAGCCCCCAGACACTTGTAGGCTGCAAATGACTGTCAGACCTTTGCCTCCTCTGGGTCCTCAGGCAGCTAGGCCAGTGGCCCATGGTGCTAACAGCTCTCTGAGCGTAGTCTGTATACTGCTGTGTGACATGGAAATGCTGCCTTCCTCAGTGTGAACAACTGGAGTGGGCTGGAAAGCACTGTGCCAGATAAACTCTGTGTAAGTAAGAGCAACAGAAGCCAGCTGCTAATCCAGGCTCTGGAGATGAAAGAAACTCACAGCTCTGAGATGAAAACAGTTCCACATTAACTAAAAAATGGAATGCTATGTTTGGGAAAATTGAAGAATGACGTTTCTGGCAAAGCTTGAATCTAGGGCATAAAGGGGTCCATTATACCAAATCTACTGAAGGAAATTATACAGAATTCACAGCCCTGGAGATTCAGCAAAGTCTAGGAACATTTATGTCCAGTCCATATATGCCATGGGTTTATCATACAAGAACTATAATTAATCTAGTAACATGCTTTTCAAATTCAAGGACTGATAACCTATACTTTGAAAAGATAGCTATCTTTACAAAATCTAATCAGAAATATGATCTAATACCTTTTCCTGAATAGTCCTAGTCTTAAGATTGCTAAATATATAAAGATTTACATCTCTATTTGTGACATAAATTGGTTCTAGCCAACAAACCAATTTAATTAAGTTTATATTTAATAGTCTCCATCACTAGTCACATTTATTCATAGGTATTTAATTTACATATTTACTGCACAAACAGTAATGGAAACCTGAATAAGAGAAAAATCAATCACAACACCAACATAATACATATTCATTTTTTTAGTTTCTTCTGTTATTTTTCAAATACAGATACTTTTAAAATACCATTACCAATATTAAAAAGCATTTTATATTCTTTTTCGCTCTCAAAGTACTTCCTACTTCCTCCAACTTTGTTACTTGGTTTTCACAATTTTAAATATATACTCTCTTGGACACTGTCATCATAATTTACTCCCACTGAGTGAACTGATAGTTCCACTATTCCCATTACAGACAGTACTAAAATAAAGGTACACAACTTTCTTCATCTTTTGAATTATTTCTGTAGACTAAATTTTAAAGAACAATTTTTACACTGCCAACATAATCTTTGAAAATAAAACAGCAGCAATGATGAATAACAATGATGTCACTATAAACAATTATTCATGAAGATAAAAATCAAAATAAAGTTTACTGTTGCTCTTATAAGACTGAGGATGGGTAAAACCATTACAATCAGTTCTCTATATTCTCGGACTCCACGTCTGCAGATTCAACCAACTACTCACTGAAAATATTTGGAAAAAAAATTTCCAGAAAGTTCCATAAAGCAAAACTTGAATTTGCTGTGCTGGCAACTATTTATGTAGCATTTTACAGTGTATTAGGTATTATAAATAATTTAGAGATGACAATGTATATAGAAGGATGTGTGTAGGTTATCTGCAAATACTATACCCTTAGATAAGGGACGTGAGCATATTTGGATTCTGATATCGTGGGAGGTCCTGGACTATTCCCTGGAGATACCAAGGGACAACTGTACTATCAGATACTGGTCCACGGTTTTGTGGCTCCATAAGATTAAGCTGCAATATGTATATTTTATTTTACATACAATTCTAATAAGCTCTTTTCTTAAAGATCCACAAATCTTTTTCTAACATATATCACCTATTATGAGAATGAATGTATCTTTAAGTGAGTAAATATACCACCATCTCGAAAATCATTAATATTAGAATGTACTCTACATATACTAAAAATAATGTAGAAGGAATGAAAGAGTTTTTTGCAAATCACATTTTCACCTCCTAATGAAATGAATGACTCAGGCAATTATCATCAATCTGTGTTAAAAACATTTAGGTGGATGACTGAAAAGGAACTGGATATTCCCATGTGCCACTGCTACAGCTCAGATTACTTTCTGGTCTTCAGAAAAACAAAACTTTACAATGAAGAAAACAGGATGTCAATCACCCTATTCAAGCCGTCAATCTTAACATCACTATCAGAACCACCAGAAAAACTATATGTTTTCTAATGGGATGCACAACATCATCTGGGATGCATGCTAGTAAAAGCTGAATTTGAATATAATTTAGATTTTAGATCTAACTTGGAGTTTATAGGAAATACGGGGACAAAGGAACAAACTAAATACTACCATGAGGATGTGATCAGAGCAATCTATAAGATGAGACTGTCAACACAACAACTAGCTTGGTCTCTCTGTCAAATCTATGTCACCTAAAAATTGTTTTCTGTTAGAAGAGGAGTAAGAGACATAGTAGCAAAATGTAATGTGTGGTCCTGGGCTGAATCCTGGTTTGGATAAACCAGTTATTGTGTGTTATTTTTAGGGCACTTAGGGAAATCTGAGTATAGACTGCTATGATGTTTATAACCTATTTTAGTATACTTTAGTATTAAAAAAAATACAAAGGTAAGTGAAGATAGAAAAATAAAATTACATTAAATTTAAAACTCTTCCAAAATGTCTGTAACATTTTATAATCAAAGTTGTTGTTTTTCTTTACCCTCAACTAAGACTTTAAATAGAGTATCTCTAATTTCAAAGGATGTACTAACTTACCCCTGGCATATATTCCATAAATATGGAAAGTGTTTTTTCTTGCGGATCCCTCAAACAGCCATAATACTGAACAATTCGATCATGCAGCAAGTTTTTCAACAACTGAATTTCACACTCAAGTGCATTTACTTCCTGAAAGACAGAACTCACTGTTAAGTCTTTATAGCATTGCTAGCAAAAGCAAAAAAAAATGCAAACATCATAGACCATCAAGGTAATTTCATTCTGAAATTTCCACTTCCCAAAGAATAAACATTTTAAAGTCTCTAAGCAATAATTCTGTAACAGTCCTTGATGGTATGCTAAACCAACACTGTCAGATTAGGAATACAACTGAGTACTAAAACAGAAAATCCAGAGTACACAGTAAATAAACATTTCTATTATCTACTTTTTTCAAATAATCTGCATTGAGGAAAAACAAAGAAATTCTACGATGTGTTATATTTATTTCCGTAAAAATGGTTCTCATAATGTGACAAAGTAGCTTGTTCAATGCTTCTTACCTTGCTGGTCTCAGGACTATCTGGGTCAAACTGGACTTGCTTAACAGCCAGTTCTCTTCCTGTATCAACGTCGTAACAGAGGTAGACCCTGCCAAAGGCTCCCTGGCCAAGCAACTTGCCCAGTCTCCAGTTGGTTGGAGCACGAGGTGCTAAAAAAGAACATTTTCTTAAAATGGGAGTAGCCCAATGGCACACAATGGTTAAGGACTATTGCACTGGTGATATCTTTAATTGAATATGCTTGGATATTAAGAGAAAATCATGTTCATCCAAATTCATAATGATCATTATCTTTGAAAACTGTAAGAATTCTAAATCCAAACAGATCCTAGGACTGATTTTTTTCCAATGAGGTTTTTTTTACCTGGTTATAAATATTATAGCATCTTTCACTCAATTTAAAATGCCACTGATTATGTAAGATGTGCTATTTCAAATCTTTATTGCAGTAATATTTGTAGTAAGTTTTTCCATCTGCCTGCAATGTAGAAAGCTGGAAGACCATCACTCTCATTCTAATAAGAGGAAATCTTTAAAGCAGCCAGTGGGAGAAAAAAAGTACATTACATACAAGGGAACAAAGGTAAGAAAGACAGCAGGATTCTCAGAAAGTATCCAAGCCAGAAGACAATGGAGAAACAGTTTTAAAGTGCTGAACGAAAAACATTAAAATGTCCAGAATTCTATACCCAGAAAAATATATGTATCTTTCAAAAATAAATAAATAAAAGCTTTTCAAACAAAAGCTGAAAGAATTTGCTACCAGTAGACTCATATTAGAAGAAAAGGTTAAAAACAATTCTTCAGGCAAAAGGGATACGATACCTAACAGAATCCTGGATCAACATAAATAAAGATCTACAGAAATAAGCTGGAGGTATATATAAAAGACATTAATCTCTTATTTTAATCACTTTAAAATATAGTTGTCTAAGCCAAAAATAGCAGCAATGTAATAATGCAAGTTGCAGGTATAAAAGTAAAATACGACACTAGCACAAAAGCAAGGAATTCACAGTATACAAATATCGCTGCAGAAAATATCCCTCAACATGAGTCTTTTATATACTGCTTACAAGATAAAGGTTACATACTTCACAATCTGGCCTTAGATACCATTTTAGTTCTATTTCTGCTGCTTCAAGTAAGATATCCTCCACCTCAGCCAAAAAAGAACTATTTCTCATTTCCAGAATATGTCATGTGTGCAGAGTCACTCAGTCATGTCCAACTCTTTGAGACCCCACGGATCATAGCCTGCCAGGCTCCTCTGTCCATGGGGATGCTCCAGGCAAGAATATTCGAGTGGGTTGCCCTCCTCCAGGGGATCTTCTCAACCAGGGATCAAACCCAGGTCTCCCACACTGCAGGTGGATTCTTCATCATCTGAGCCACCAGGGAAGCCCAAGAATACTGGAGAGGGTAGTCTATTCCTTCTCCAGGGGATCTTCCTAACCCAGGAATTGAACCAGGGTCTCCTGAATCACAGGCGGATTCTTTACCAGCTGAGCTACCAGGGAAGCCCAGAATATGTCATGGCCTCCTGTATATGTCACCTGTTTAGTGAATTCCTCCTCACATTAAAGGTCTTGATTAGACAGTATACTATAATTATTTCTCCACACATCATTCTCCCCATTAGATTACATCTTGGAGGTCATACTTGAAATTTCTCAAAGCTAAGCATTCAATAAGGATATATGGAATGAATGAGTGAGTAACTGGTAACAATTTTCCTAAAAAAAGCAAAAGATAGTAAATCATTTAAAGTAATTAGCAGTAATACCATGCTTTTACCCAACACTATAAGCACCATTAGAAATACCATTTTTACCTCTTTTGAAAACCTGATCTCACCCTGAGGTCTGGCTTCAGTACATTCACTCCTATTAATATTATAAAATTCTGCAAGGCTCTGCCACACATTTCACTGTGTCGTCTCTATTACTCACAGCGGCTGGGTGGGCTGATGTCCATTACAGTCAAAGTAGGGTTGTCTATGTCACTCCCCCTTCTTCTGGTCCGACTCTCATCGTACTCTGGGGTGAAGACACTGCTTCCACTACTAGTGCTTAACGAGTGGTCAGTGGGACTGAAACTCACTGGAGATCGGAAGCTGGTCCCCTGGGTCCTTCTAGCTCTTGGAAAAGTTTTACGACCTACAAAATAAAAACAGAATTACCCGGCAACTTTTAATAATATATTATAATTCAAAGTATTTAAAATTTGTAGCATAAGGAACAGAATTTGTTCTGTGACTAGGATAAGAAGCTAAAACAGCAATGATTATTCGATTTTACGTATTTTTAAGAGTTCAAGGAAATACCCTAGCTAACACTGAATCACGAAAAAAAAAAGGTATAAGCAGAAATGAAAAATGGGGAAAAAAGAAACAGAATCTGAATATAAGTTCAAATAACTTTTGTGCTAACACACTCACACATTCATAAAAGCACAGACAGAACTCCCTCAATTTGTATAAAAAGGAGAAAAATGTATTTTGTTTTCATTTTCAATAATGATTTAAAATATAAGCAAACACTGCAAAGTTAATAGGAAGTGCTTTTTCTCCTTAAAAGGACAATACCAAAAAAAGGAGAATACAGTATGCATTTCATCACTAAAGGAGTAATTTTTAATTAGTACCATTTTTCACTACTTCTTTTCTAAGGAAAGACATGTCTCAAGAGGTAAGCTGGCATAAAGCTAAAATGCTATTGTAGTTATGATCCAAAGTCTTTTAAAAAAGTTTTAAGTAGAAAGCTAAGTCATATAGGAACAAACTTATTTTTATTGTTTGCAAGATTTTTAACAACTGTTGTTGATCTAATAAACTTACCATCATTATAGTCTTGATGGTGATATGAAATATGGTATCTTCTTGGATATGTTCCTCCTTTTCCAAATTTTTCAAAGATAGGGTTATCATAGTCTATTAAGACACATAAGAAAGTTATATATTTTAAAAAATCAAATATTTCTAATCATGAAAAAAAAAAACATTTACACATTTTTGATTTTTAAAAAGAAATTATCTCTCCCACCCAGCCAAAATATTAATCGATGACATAAATATTTAAACATTTAGAATGTGAACAGGCTAACCTGAAAATTCCTGATGATTATCTGGGTAGCTCTGTGCCCTAGGCATTCGTGATTTTGGATAGCTCTCTCTAAAAAGTAGGAAAAGTGTCATTATTTTAAGAGAAAGTATTTAAGATATTAAAAAAAATCTTTATGCAATATCAATATGTATGTGTAGATATACAAACACAAATATACATATTTTATATATATATATATATAATATATACATACACAGATACAGCACTCTCTCTGAAACATTAGCTGAAAAAAGGAAACTTTTTTCAAACACTTATTTGATACATGGACATAAAAAGCCTGGCTTTTAACACTGACCTACAGAGTACAGCGGTTAAGAAAGATACATTTTGGCATTATGGATACATGGAAACACCTGTGTTTCAATCCTAGCTCTGCCACTTAAAACTAGTTATTGCAACCCTGGCAAACCATCTTTCTGAAATTATTTCCACATTTATAACAAGGAGATAATACTAACTCAGCAATTTTATACTTGTCTATCTCAGGACACTATCTTTCAAATACTAAGTACTCAATATGTAGCTTTCATATCACTATTTCCCTGAATTTCTTACATGTTTTAAATATCTATCTTGAGAAAGACATGGGCACAGACAATGGTTTCATATACATGAATAATATAAAATTAAATGTATACTTCCATACAATAGTAGTTACATTCTCAGCAGTTACTTTCAAAAGCAGTCTCAGAGGACAGTAAATAGGTACTGACTCTGCATGCTACCGGTGAACACAGTCCTACTGAGACCAGGAGAGAAGGGGGCACTTGTAACAAAAATTCACAGATGCAACCTGGCCATGCTTATATTCCTGAACAAGAATATATTCCTCGCAGAAAGTACTTAGATTTTAACTGACAACCAAAACTGGGACATAATTACCAACAGTGTACAGTACTTATAATTTGGTACCAGAATAAAAATAATTCTGAACCACAGAAATTGAAGAATCTCCCAAAATTAAACCTATTATGAAAAATTTGACAGCAGTTTCACCAACACAGGTTTAAAAGTAAATGTACATAAACTCAAAGTTTGCCTTTAATTTCAAACACAATTTACCAAGCAGGAAACTAAAAATACTATAACCAGAAATCATTTTAAGTAAAAAAAGATACTGAGCCCGATGACTGGAAAAATCAATTTGCCATTAAGTATACATGAGTATCGGGGAAGGCAATGGCACCCCACCCCAGTACTCTTGCCTGGAAAATCCAATGGACGGAGGAGCCTGGTGGGCTGCAGTCCATGGGGTCGCTAACAGTCGGACAAACTGAGCGACTTCACTTTCACTTTTCTCTTTCATGCATTGGAGAAGGAAATGGCAACCCACTCCAGTATTCTTGCCTGGAGAATCCCAGGGACGGGGGAGCCTGGTGGGCTGCCGTCTATGGGGTCACACAGAGTCGGACAC
>SJYX01019573.1:147620-178645 GCA_006410675.1 Oreotragus oreotragus
TCATGCATTGGAGAAGGAAATGGCAACCCACTCCAGTATTCTTGCCTGGAGAATCCCAGGGACGGGGGAGCCTGGTGGGCTGCCGTCTATGGGGTCACACAGAGTCGGACACGACTGAAGTGACTTAGCAGCATATGTGAGTATGATTTACATTCCTCTGAATGTAGCACAAAAGAGTTGATAATTCAACATGCTATTAATACATATGCATATTTACCCACATATATTAAAAAATAACAACTACAATCAACATTACCCATCCAGAGGGCTATCAAGTGATGGACAACTTCCTGAGCCAGAATTTTCAGGGCTGCTTAAAGATAATGGGTCCAGCATCTAGAAAAACAAAAAGTCCACCTTGATTCTACATGAATATAATAAAAGTTACTGTTTTTTAAAAATAGTTTTGTTGAGACACAATTCATGTATCATAAAATCCACCCATTTTAAAGCATACAATGCAATTCAGTGGTTAATAGCAGAATGTATAACTCTCACCAAAATCGCAGAACATTTTCAGTACCCAAAAAAGAAACTCCATATCCAATAGCAGCCACCCTATTTAAATGTTTTAAAAGTAGCTGTCCCCTGTAGGTGGACTACAACTGCAAAATTTACTAATCAAAAAATAGGAATTTTCTCTATCTTCCACTTTGGATTATCATCTAAATAATTAAAAGCTAAACACTTCACTTAATTTTGTTTACTGGAAACTGAACAATAGCACCACCCAAACTGAAATAAATGACACCATGACTGCTATGTTAGTAGAAAATGTAAACTCCTGTAATAATATAAGCAGCCGATGTAATGATAAGAAAACAATAGCAACTCCATAAAAATACTTCAATACTACAAAATTTAAAAAAAAAACATTTTAAGGGCTTCCATGTGGCCTAGTGGTTAAGAATCCATCCACTAATGCACAAGACAGGGGTTCAATCCCTGGTCCGGGAAGATCCCTCAGGCCGCAGGGCAACTCAGCGCAAGTGCTACAAGCACTCAACCCGAAAGCTCCTGAGCCTGCGAGCCACAGCTGCTGAAGCGTGCATGCTCTAGAGCCTGTGCTCTGCACCGACAGCAGCCGCTGCAACGGGAGGCCCAGGCATCACGACAAAGCACAGCCCCTGCTAGCAGCAACCAGAGACAGTCTGCAGCAACTCAGACCCAGTGCAGCCAAAACCAAAGACACAAATTAAAAAATAAATCTTCTTTAAAAGATTAAAAAATTTTTTTAATGTTTTAGGGAGTAGACAAACCTTAGCTTCACAAAGTTAAATATTTATTAAACTGAATGTTAATATCAGGATTATAAACAAATGCACTCATTCATTTATGAACATAAGAAAATAAGCCTTTACCACCTTTCTTTATATATGAATACAGACACATGTAAATTAGTGGGTGTTTTCCTGTATTTCCACTATTTCGCTCGCTTAAAAAGAAGATATGGGACTGGATAAGAGGTAAAACAAATACCTTCCTCCATATACCTGCCAAACCACACTATCCCCTGACAACATCCCTTTAAATGACATGAAAAACAACATTCAAATTTGCTTACTTGGTCCATGCTCTCTGGGATGAACTCTCCTTCACTGTTGATACTCGTAAATGACCCATTCCGGGCAACCTGGTGTAACTCATCTGGAATGTATCCAGGGGGAGGGGAGCTTCTATCTCTACTAGTAGGACCTCAAGAAAGAAAAATTATAGATTTTATAAATTCTATCAGGGGACCAATTCTTATTTTAATTAAATATACACTCAGAACTTAATGATTGATTTTAGCAACTAATCTCCAGTTTCAATTAAAAGTTATCAGAGCACTTATGTCTGTAAAACTTCAAATGTTTTTTACTCTTTTCTAAACTCCCACCTTAATGTAATATTCATTTATACTTGTTAGGTAGTATGTTCTTCTGCTTGCTGACAACTGCATTATGAGGTTGACAACACAATGAAAAAAGAAAAGAAAGTCGTTCAGTCGTATCTGACTCTTTTGCAACCCCATTATATAGTCTGCCAGGCTCCTCTGTATAAGGAATTCTCCAGGCAATGACACTGGAGTGAGTAGCCATTCCAGGGGATCTTAAAATTTTTAGATAAATGCCACTGCTTCTTCATTTCCAAAGGTCACTGGTACCCTGACATGTGTCGCCCTTTAACATGTTTCACGAAAGGCACCATGAGCTAGTGGAGAGCATATGGACTTCACAGTCCAGCCTCGGTTTAAATCCCAGTGCCAGTTATTTACCAGCTCTGTCTTTGGGAAAGGCATCTAATCTCCATGAACCTGTTTCCTCATCTGTAAACATGGGACTAAATCGTTCCTTTGCAAAGGTGCTGTGATGGCAAAATTGTTCATAATGAACACATGCCATGTACACTTGTCTACACGATGTTCTTTGCACTGCCTCTCTTTAATCTTTAGAAATCTAAAGTGAGATTTACTTCTTAGTCATTTAGCCATATTAGAATATTTCCAATTTGGAATGCTGGATTTTATCCTTGGATACTTAAAATTAGGCTTCTGTTGGCAAGCCATATTCCTGGAATTTAAATTTCTTCATAGTTTATAGAATTAGAGACACTAAAATAGCTCATCTCATTGTGCTATGTTTATTAACACAGTGTCTGTGCTTTCCTCCTAATTTTTTGAAATTAAACAAAAAAAAGATTTGAGGAAGTTATGTGAGCATTTGCGTTCTGGTCAAATTTCAAGCAAAAAGGGCTCTTGCCTCACGTAAAGGGGTCACTGTAAACACATGTTGGCATTTGTTAGTGAAGAGAGAGGGAGAAAGAGAACAAAATGATTACCAAGAGATATGCATAAAAAAGATAATATTCTACACTTGATTCTAGAATTATTAGGAAACCTCTGAGCCAGGAATTGATTTGGACTTTGTAACAACTATGATCACTATGTCCCTAACGTTTCTATTCCTTCCATAAGCTCTTATTTACAAAAGAAGATAAATACACTCCTTATTCAAAGCACAAAAGGGAAGAAAAAAGGCTTTGAAAATTTCTTTATCTCCTTACTTGATAACCTCTATTTTGGAACCTTTGTTAGTACTAGATATTTCAATGGTCAAGACCTCCACACCAGCATATACTCCTGTGGAAGTTCTTCCTCTATCTTTTGTGAAAATAATTAAAGGAAATAATTTTCAATAAATAAAGAGAAAAGATAATGGTCATACCTATCAAAGCCACTTCAAGCTTAAAGAGATGCCAAGAAAAGACTAGTAATTTCATACTTTACAATTTCTGTTTCTTTTTATGCTAGCACTGAAGTCAAATAAGAATAATTATTAGCAGAGTAAAAGTGAGGCATTTAGCACAGTTTTAAATGAAAATGAATTAAAACTGCCAATTTAACTAATGTATTTAGCTTGTTCTATCTAATATAACTAAGGTGACTAGGCATTTTTTGCTTTAAAATGATAGGTACTATAATGATAAGAAAAGGGAATACAGAAAGAAATCAATGATTAGTAACAGTCATGCTTTCTAGTTTGAAAAGCTAAATGTACCTTAAAGTGTTCTCTCAACTGTCTGCTGCAATAACCCCATGATTTGAAGATGAGGACAATGTTACTGGTTGCTGGTTAATTAGAGAGCTAGAATTTGAACTCAGATACTTCTAATATTCTTTTATCAAAAATTTAAATTATATAAAAATAAACACAAATGAAGATAAGCCTTAACTATTATTATTTTACTTGTGTATTATCTCTGCTGCTCATATTTCTAACACTTTGGAAACCCAAAGTGAGACTTAACGTAAAGCACACTTAGAAGGACGCAGTCATGAAACGGGCTTCTCTGATGGCTCAGGTGGTCAGGAGCTCGGCTACAACGCAGGAGACTCAGGTTTGGTCCCTGGGCCGGGAAGATCCCCTGGAGAAGCGAATGACTGCCCATCCTAGTGTTCTTGCCTAGAGAACTCCACGGACAGGGGAGCCGGGCAGGGTACCGTGCGTGGGGCCGTGAAGAGCCAGACATGACACAGCACACGCAGCAGCAAGTCATAAACAGTTTCGGGGGAGAAGACAGAAGACGAGTAACAAACTCATAAATGTTCTGGTCTGTTCACACACCGGTTTACTCTTTTCTTTCATTATTAACAATCCTCTTCTATCGCCAGTCTCAGATTCCCTTCCCCTTTCTCCCCATTCGTCTGTTTTCATCTCCTTCTGCCTTCCTTCTTTAAATCCATCTCTCATGTTTTCATGCTACCTTTAATGCCCATATTCACTGCCCTATCTGTTAAAAACACTTATACCAATATTTTTGAGCAATATAATGTTTTTATCATATAAAAATGTAGAATGTCAATGTTTTATACAAACTGAAGAAGATTCACAGAACTGGCAAGTTCAGAGCACCTCTGCCCAGCCTCTAATAAGTCTCCTTTAAAAAAAAAATTGCACAAAGGGTCCAGTTTTCTATCATAAGCTTAATTATAACTGTATTTTTAATGACTACTAAAGTAATTATAAAGCATAATCTGCACTTTCTTAGCCATCTTTATTTTAATAGCATTCTTGGCAATAATTAAACCTTAGAGAAAGGCTTATGAATTTATTAGTCCATCCGTTAACTTTCATATATTGGAATTACTTTTAATTTTTTCCCTTCACTTTATTTTTACAATTAAAACATGTTTTAGGTTTTAATTTTTTAAAAATCAAAATACCCTATGTATATAAAGAAAGGAAATATTTAAACTGGTGACTGGTAATCCTGTTAATACTCGACATAACTNATTCCTAATACCTGTCTCTTATACACATCTCATATATTGGAATTACTTTTAATTTTTTCCCTTCACTTTATTTTTACAATTAAAACATGTTTTAGGTTTTAATTTTTTAAAAATCAAAATACCCTATGTATATAAAGAAAGGAAATATTTAAACTGGTGACTGGTAATCCTGTTAATACTCGACATAACTTTTCAAGGGACATCAGATACTAGAACGTAGTTAACTGCAATAAACTGCAAGGAATAAAGAGATAAACTATTTATCAGGATTATGTACAGTGTTGCCCTACATTAAAGGATGCAGATGAAACTGAGAAGTAACCCATTTCATGATTTAGACACTAGCTTTCTTACCTACTACAGAAAGTCCTTTTTTCCTCTCTGCTCCAAATACTGTGTTATCCAAATCTTCTAGTGATGGCAATGGCTCTAAATTAGTAGCCTAGAGAGAAAAAAGGAAGATTAATGTTGTTCTTCTCCTTTAGGGTTTTAATCAGACTCCTTCCCCTATCAAGTACAACCCAAGTACTCTCTCTCTGGGTCTTAGCAAATTTACTCTTTGCAATTTTAATTCTAATGTAATTCCTCCCAGGTTCTCAGCTGCTATTAACATCATATGTGCAGTATATTATACTTATTTGTAATTCTGACTATATAGTTTTGAGGAGCAAGGATACTGAACTAGAGCAATTACAATGTGTAAGTTTAAATTTAATCATATTGAAAATATATCAATGATTATAGACTATAACAATGTTTCATACCCTGACTTCTTACAGGCATATATCCTATAATCCTCACTCAAAAAAATTCCCAGTTCATACCTGTGCACTTCCATTTATGACAAGTAGTATTTTGAGGCTCTTCATATGAATACTACGATCCAGCAGTTCCACAGCCTTGTCCAAGTCATCTTGGGTGGTTAATGGAATTACCAACTAAACAAAAAGGAACATAAGGAATTGTGTAGCCATCTCATCAGGTCAAGTCCTTCCAGGAGTATCTCCACTATTATGAAATTATAAACCTCAAAATACTTTGCTCTTTGTCAGTATAATGAAATTCTGAATGAATATATGTACCTAGGTTTTTTTCTTCCTACCATCACTGAAATCATAAAATAAATATGAATAAATTTTTGCTTTAGTATACATTGTTTTTCTAGAAAACATATTTAAAGATTAAAAGATCAATTTCTAGGATATTTCCATAATACTGTTAAACTTAAGTTATAGTCTCTCAAAACAGCATTAAGGAACATATATAAAACTATATAAAAGTATTATCTTTCACCTGCATTGATGAAATTTTTATTTTTAAAAAAATAATAAGCAGAGATATGCATTCTCACTAGTGTACTTACCAACATATACAACACAAATAAGTGCTGGGGACAGACGCCATGGCGGGGTGCCACCAGTAATGTACCTGCAATCTACAGTCCACCCTGCACTGCTCTCTCTGACCATGGCAATGTGACCACCACCATCTAAAACAAGTAAGCTAAACAGGTGAGCCATCCTACAATAAGCCCTGAATGCTTAAATCTGCTTTCATCAGTCCTCTTACGGACCGAAGCACCTAAACGGTCTATGAGGGAAAAGCAAGATTCATACTACTTAACAAAATACTTGTTTTAAATGTAATTTACTAGCTTAAGACAATTCTGTCAATAATCTTCAAAGTACATTCCATTTCATTAAAAGGACAGAATAAAAACAAGCAAACATATTCCACACTTGTGAGCTTGCACTAACACACGCAGTATACAGGCCATTCAAATGCAAAGGCCCAGTGAACTAGTTAAGGGTCTTGTACAGTATGAACACCTAGCAGACAAGGATTTCCTTAAACTAGCAATGAAGGCAGAACACAGCAAAAAACAAATTCTTGGTAAATATTATTTGATAAGTATCATAGGGTAAAGCTTCATCTGTACTCAAACCCACTAGCTGACATGGTGTGAACTCATTCGCTGTAGATTTCTTTTATGAAAACTATTCCTTGTTTAAGAAAGGCTTCCAAACACAAATGCAAAGCAGGACTAATGTGAATTACATCACACCATCTGCTTACCCTCACTCAGTACTTGAAAGTATATTCCCAATGTCTGTTCATAGCAAATTTTATACTGTTACAACGTATCTACTATTAGGCCCCTTTTTTTTTTTTCCCTGAGAAATTTTTCTAAAAAAAAAAAAAAAGAAAGAAAAGAAAAGAAAAACAGAATATTAACGGATATCAAAAAACAAGTCTGATCTACTTAATTAAATTCCTTTCAATTTTCTATCAATTATGAACCCTCTGTTCCCATCTTTAATAGCTTTTAAATTATATTTTAAACACTAGAAAACATTTTAAAGCAATGATAAGATTTTGCCAATTTTTCACTTAAGGAGAAAACCTGAATATTTACTTTAACTACACATTATTTATAATTGTATTGTTTACTTCTCCGAGGAAAAGACTCTAGTTTAAATCACAGTAACAAAACATTAACATGCATGATTCTGCAGCTTGCTAGAGTGAAATCTAGACATTCTGGAGGAGCCTGAAGTGGCACCCTGGTCTATAGCTCTGATGTAATCTCTCATATGTGCACCTGTTACAAAATTTTATGTGCATTCTCATAAGGGCACCTGTTACAAATTTTAAAACAATAACTAAAAGTCGAGAACAAGTTTCACCTTTTCTAAATTATACTAAATAAATTACCCTAAATTATACTAAATTATTTTCTTGTTCAGTGAATTCACTTCAGTCTCATTCATAAAATCTATTTTCCTCAGGTTTATTACTGGTAAATCAGTTGTATGTTAATAAAAATAATTTCTGGAAAGGAAACTAAAAATTGAGTCCAAAATCTCATTAAATAGAACCTAAATTTGAAATAAGTGAATTATCTTTTAACTTTAGTGAAACATGAAAACTGTTCATAAAAAGGTTCACCGTCTACCCATCTAAAACAGGGAAAGTCTTAGAAAATCCACTTGGCCTACACATCCCCATCTATGCCCTGTGACAATACATACCTGCCTGACACTTTCTAAGATAAAGATCCAATCCCAGCTTAAATTTCTCTGTTTCAATTCTGGTAAACCAAAATAATTCTTTTAGAACAGAGGATTTTGTATTAGACAAAAAAAACATTTATAGAACTGGAATAAAAGCAGTATCAATGAGCTTTCTGCATGTCTACAGGTCCATAAAACTAATACCTCTTTTAAGTCCCTCCCTAGTACCCCCCACTGTCCAAGAACACACAGCAGGCTTGTCACTCTGTGAATCAGAACACAGCTAACTCAAAAATCACAGATTCTCACACTCAGGGTGGCAGGGAACGCTAAGCAGTGTAGCGTTGTGCCCTAAAGCCTCCTCTACCATACTTCTGCCAAGAGGACACCCAGACATAAACAGCAAAGCCACCCTGAGAATCCTTCAGAAAGCACGAGAGAAAGAAGCCGATATGGAAAAATTCCCCAATTTTTGGAAACGGGAGCAAGTTGCTGAAACCTAGTCAATCAGCTCTATGTCAGTCCTCAAGAAAACCCTAGAAAATATTACATGCAGGCACCCCTGCTTTAGAGCACATCGCCTATGCTCCTCATAGACACTGCTTTTCACAAAGTGAAGGTCGGTGGCAGCCCTGCCTCAGGTCTACTTGCACCACTTTTCCAACAGCATTTACTCCCCTGTCTCTACGTTACTTTCTGGTAATTCTTCCAAATATTTCAAATGTTTTCATTATTATTATAATTGTTATGGTGATCTATGATGTTACTATTGCAAGAGGATTATAATTCGCTAAAGCTTACAATGATGACCAGCATTTTTAACTATAAAGTATTTTTTAATATCACACACTTGAGAGACTATAACACAAGTGTAACTGCACTGGGAAAACAAACAATTCATGTGACTGGCTCTATTGCAATAGTCACTTTATTGTAGAGGTCTAGACAGAACATGCAGTATCTCCAAGGTATGTCTGTAAACAAATTGGGAGAACTCAGAAAAAGAAACAGCAATTTTAAGAGCTCAGATAGGAACAATATGAACAAATCATGCCAAACTAACCTAACTTTTCTTGATAGACATACTAGGCTCATAGGTCAAGACAATATTGTAGTTAATGTACCTTGGCATTTGAAAGTTTTCCATGACATAATTTTAGACCAAACAAAACTAAAACAAAGATATATCTGGGTTCCCCAGAATCGTACCATGAGATAAATTCAAGTGTGTTTATAAAAGATGCTAGGAAACACTGGTAGGGTAATTGGGGAGACATGGAAGAGAAGAGGTCCATAAAGGATGTGACATCCAACAAGTCAGCATGGTGGGCAAGTGGGGCCCATCCATCCCCACCTCCCGCCACATGCTTGAGCCTCGTACCACCAATCCCCATTCCCTCCCTTATATACTTCAACTTACACCCTACAGTCATCTCTCTGAGGAGTCCTCAGAATCTCAGGGGCTGCCAGCTGGAAATCAGGCCAGCACAGACACAAATAAGTGCCAAGACAGGGCCAGGCAAGAAGAGGTGTTCATTGCTAACCAAAAATCCAAAAAGTATTTGAAAAATGACATTTTAAGGTATTACTATAGAATGGTACTCATCACTTTGTTCAGAAACATTGTTTGTTTGGATATGGATTTTTACTTATTCAAAATACTTCACATTTTATAAGTGATTCCTTTAGACAAGTCATATTTGCATGTTCTCTTGCTTTAAAATGACAATAGTTCATTAGAAAATCTAATATTTCAAACATTTTTATTAGCACAATGCTTTAACATTTGCAAAGTACTTGCACGTTTTCTAATTTTTACTAAACTTCCCACTGTCACTCCATTACCACTGACATTTTTTTCTATTCCTGACACACAAGTCTCTTCCTTCCCAGGATCTCTGTATGCGCTACTCTCAAGCTGCTCTCTGCCATGAATGTTACTCAAATTCTTTGTAGGGTTGGCTTTTCATACTTCAGATCTCAACAGTGAAATACTATGACCTCATCTAGCTCTTCCTTCAGTTCAGTTCAGTTCAGTTCAGTCGCTCAGTCGTGTCCTAAATAAGACATATACTGCCCTTGCCTTTATCCTTTATCATAATATTTTATGCATTTCCTTCAAAGAACTCACATATTTAAACAATTCAGTTATTAACTGTCTACTTCTACCACAAGTCTATAAACTCCATTAGGGGCTGCAATTCATAAATCATAACCATCATGCCTTGCAAATTTCAACAGATATTTCTGAGAGGGAAAAGAAAATAAATTAACCAATTAACTAAACTGTCCCTAGAAATTTTTAAATCTCAAGATCTTGATCTGAGATCATAGGATCTGAAAGAAATCTCAGAGATTTGCAATCCAAATTTTACAGAAGGTTCAAAAGGGATTCCCCAGAACACAGAGCTCCTTAGTGTCATAGTGAGCCCCTGAGATTGCACACTGACTCCCAAACATAAACTAACAACCTAGTCACATCCTTAGCAGCATGAAAGCAATCCTTTAAGCTTTAACTAGACTGTCCAACTACCAAAGCCCTGCTGTCTCCGTAGAAAAGTATACAGCATGAAAAGGAAAGAGTTCATCAGTAAAGGACAAAGAAGAAAAACAAAACATAAACAAGCAGCAGACTTCTAGGCAATACACGCATTTCCTCCTCTAACAGATTCTCAACTGTCGCACAGCAGCACCTGTCAGTACATTCCACAATGAAAAAATCCATTTTAATGAGTTAAAATTTACTACTGATATCTTATTCCTCTAAAATACCACATCCTTATCAATGCCCAAATAAAAGCACAACCATCCTAAAACAATCTCTTAATAAACACACTATTTTTCAAAAAAAAGAACTATTGAAAGTTAATGTGCACATGTTTACCTCATTATTGGTATAATGCAGATCCATAGACTGTCCAAAGGCAATTTTAGCTTTAGACCTCAGGTCTTCCAGTTTAACTGGTCTGGGGAACTGAAGGATTCTATGTAAACAAAATTTTAATATATTTTATTTTCTTATGCACAGTTAAATAACTTACTTGTAACAGTTATCTCCTGAATACAGAAATACAAAATCAAGTTAAAATATAAATATTCACTTTACTTAAACATTACAATGGCTTATTCTGATCAGGTACACTAACATTTTAACACAAAGTTCAAGAACTCTGAAGTCTCTTCTAGCCTAATAAAAATTATAAAAAGGAAATTCTCAAAATACTCTGCAGTTTATAATCTGCACTGTTATTTATAAGAATATTAAATAACAATGTAAAATGTTCATTTTGGAAAATGATTAACCTTAACTATGTCATAGCCATACGATGAAACTGTTAAAAGAATAAAGTTGTTCTTTGGGGATCCAAGTTTTGATTTCTGAACTGTTATCAACTCAGTATTTCTGAGTGCACATGCACGCACACACACATACACACATATGTATCACGTAAGCATACATGTCCCCAAATAAATATTTTTAAAGAATTAAAATTTTTTAATCCTAGAATTTTCTTCTTATTTCACAAAGGATTGACTTGTGTTGCCCCTAGGGACCATGCCTCTAAGCTTGGAGACTATCTACTAGACTTGTAAGTTTTGTAATAGGAGGCATCGTGCATATTTCACTTAACTTCATTCCCCTTATAGCCCAGCATATAGTAAGTACTCAATAAACAGTGCTCAATGAACTAAAAAGAAAATTGAGAATATATCCGTAAGCGTTGTAAACAGGAAAAAGCAGGCAGGACAATACTTGTATAATGTGTCTGCCTCCCCTACTCCCTTCTTTTCTTTAAGTTTACTTATTTACTTATCTTTTAAAGTCCTTACTGAATTTGTTACAATACTGCTTCTGTTTATGTTTTGGTTTTTTGACCCTAAGGCATGTAGGATCTTAGCTCCCTGACCAGGATCAAATCCACAGTCCCGCATTCGAAGTGTAGTCTTAACCACTGGACCGCCAGGGAAGACTCTCCACCTGTTTTTTTTTTAATCTCTGTGTAAAACATTTTTACATCTTCAGGTTATATCATCTGTGAGCTTTTTAAAATCCTTAAGATGGATTGATCTTTCATTAAATTAATGAGACACAAATAACAGAAATAAAATTCTATCTTCTTTAACTTCTACGAGGTCTTGTCAGCAATTCTGTCGTCAACCGCCTACCACTGCGACCATTCCCGCCATTCCACTGAGGTACAAACGCCCAGTTGAAGGGTAGTCTTCCACCTTTGCTAAATAATTTATAGTCACCAATCCAACACTTTTCTCAATGTTACTAATTAAATACAGGTCAAATGATTCAAGTTTTTTCAGAATACTTAAAATTGTGAATTTAAGTCCATACACCTAAAATCTGTATAGTATGAAGAGATGATAGAATTATAAGGAGAAAAATATTTAATTTCCACTGAGTAAAAATATTTTTAAAAGGTAATAGTTAAAGCTGCATTACATAATGACCTTACGTATTCCTAATACTGCCAAGTAAAAACATGATTCACTTCTGATGCTCAGCCTGAAATTTGATAGATTCTATCTTAAGTACAAGTACACAGTTACTAACAAGGACTATTCCATTCTCAATCTGTAAGCCATGAGAACCTACATTAAAATCTAAAAAGAACCTCTAATATCTTAAGTAGGCAATGCATTTGATTAAATCAATGAACTGGCATATAATGCTTCCTTCCTTACCTTTTTTCTCCTCTGTGTTCAAATTTGACTCGAACATCATTCTGTAATGAAATGATAAGTCATGTCAGAGATCAGATAAAATTCCCAGAATTTCTAAATCACTTTTCTTTTTAGTCACTCATTTAAGATAGAGCAGAAGGGGAAGGAGATTTCAATCAGCGTCAACTCCAATCAACTGACAGTTTCTACCAAAGAGCTGAGTTGAGAGAATTAGGTTGCTTAATCTGGGCTCAACAGGAAAGAATACCAAGATCTATTAGTGATGGCATCCCCAGCATGAGACATTTACTAACTCTGTTAGACAGCAATACAGAACACTACATTTCCACTTTCTATGTTAGATGTTCCAAATAAATTTCAAGTATAAGAATCAAAATTATCTTCATCTGTAAATATAGAGAATAGTCAATTATTTAAATAAAAGCCATCTGCATGTGTTACATGCCTTAGGAATTGGATGAGATATCTACTCTAGAGAGAAGTTACCACAAATGAAACTATCATTTTAAAAAAAAAACTGACACTCTTAGAGAAAAATGTATGACAAACAACAAAATACTTGATTCAAAAGTATAAAAACAAATCACTTCAAACAAATCCTCTATACAACTGGGATATTCAAAGAAAATAATTCACAGAACAATATATTTATTAAAATATTATTAAGACAAATACCTGCTTTTTTGGTGATGAAGATTTTGTTTTTCTGGTTTCCTGTAAGGATAATGCTGGTCGACTGGCCTTATGAAGAACAGCCAAATCTTGCATGATTGAGTTCAAAGCTTGCTGATCATCTAGGTATTTTTAAAATAAAACACACACAGAACTGTGATTTCAATATGTATTTATCATAGACATCAATACAAAATTTATAATAAAACTCAATGCATCTAGAACACTTTCAAGGCCTGCATTTGTTATTTTGGTGAAAGAAAAGCTTAGTGATTTAAAAACTGAACATAAGTAGCTTAAAACTGCACTATATCAAGCGCCTGCCTCACACTAGGTGTTCACACAAGACATCTGTAAGGCAAGTCCAGTCCTTCTGACTCTTCTCCTGATGTAACCTTCTAGGCTATGGGTCAAAACAACCCTGTTATAACAAATTCTTTTCTATGACTCCTAAACAAAACATCAACAAGACATCTAAAATCTTAATTAAAACAAGTGGGGGGGGGGGAAACACCTTTCTCTAAATACTATCATAATTTAGCATTTATGTTTAAAATACAGAATTCCTCTCCGAGTTTTTCTCTTTCATCAGTACCTCAAGTCAGGAACAAAGAAAAGCTGTATCTGTCGATAAAGGCCTACTGATATTTGGATGTAGTTTTTTTTAATATCTTCACCATAAGGTTCAACAAGACCACATTAACAGACTAATGGCCTCAACCACTAACAACTTAAAAGGTATCAATGCAAGAAAAATTCACCTCTTATAAAAAGTACTGAATCCATAAAACTGAAATGATCATGAACCATGAGCTTTTAATCTTTTCCAAACATACCAAAGATTTCTTTCTAAGACTATATAAGCATGAGCATCCTAGTAATGATAATTATATGACCTCTGGACAATTTAATTGATTTTTCTCTACTAATGATAATCAACAATTGGTAAATAAAGGAACTGAGGGACTTTACAGCTTACATTTTATAATGTAACCATTTTGGTAACAATAATTTATGTTCCAGAACAGTAGTAATTAAAGTAAGTAAGTAAAGTCACTCAGTCGTGTCCGACTCTTTGTGACCCCGTGGACTGCAGCCCACCAGGCTCCTCAGTCCATGGGATTCTCCAAACAAGAATACTAGAGTGGGTTGCCATTTCCTTCTCCAGGGGATCTTCCCGACCCAGGGATCGAACCCAGGTCTCCTGCATTGGAGGCAGACGCTTTAACCTCTGAGCCACCAGAGAAACATGCTTTATCCTGTAAAGGGAGATCATTAAAAAGGATTTGGATAGTCAACAGCTTTATCAGTCTTTCAAACACACAAACAGCAGCTTATTTCTCTATCATTTAATTGTTTTTACAGCACTCAATATATTCTGTTCTATACTGAAACTACTTGCATACTAAAATTAAAATCATGGCTCCAAAGGTTTTGTTAACAAATTCCAGGTCCAGAGAAAATTTTAATCCTTCAAAAAGTATTGTTTGTGAAATAAAATTTCTACGTAATATTAGCTTAGCCAAACAGTAACATTTACAGCACTCAATATATTCTGTTCTATACTGAAACTACTTGCATACTAAAATTAAAATCATGGCTCCAAAGGTTTTGTTAACAAATTCCAGGTCCAGAGAAAATTTTAATCCTTCAAAAAGTATTGTTTGTGAAATAAAATTTCTACGTAATATTAGCTTAGCCAAACAGTAACTGGGAGACGGCAATGGCACCCCACTCCAGTACTCTTGCCTGGAAAATCCCATGGACGGAGGAGCCTGGTGGCTGCAGTCCATGGGGTTGCTAAGAGTCGGACACGACTGAGCGACTTCCCTTTCACTTTTCACTTTCATGCATTGGAGAAGGAAATGGCAACCCACTCCAGTGTTCCTGCCTGGAGAATCCCAGGGACGGGGGAGCCTGGTGGGCTGCCATCCATGGGGTCGCACAGAGTCGGACACGACTGAAGTGCCTTAGCAGCAAACAGTAACTGAGCCAAACGGGTCTACCGTAATTACAACATGTGTGCTGTATACGGGTCCAAGCCAGACTATGTCATTATTGATAAAATATAAATCCTTCCTTAGGAAAAGAATAAGCTGAAAATACTATGAACTGGAATGAAATTATCTGATATAACTTTCTTATGAAAAGTAAGACCCCTAATTCTACACTGGGGAGAGGAAAACCTTTTTAATACTTACACGTATCTATGTCCTAATTATTTTCTTCTTTAAGCATGTGAACTTAGGCATTTTCACAATACTTCATGTTCAACATTACATGTTTAATATTATAACACCAAAACAAATTCTTGGGAAGCCTTTGGCTTAAATCTCTTATCACGTTTATATATATTAACTCAGTATATGTAATATACTCAGCATATGTATATATTACATATACTGAGTTTAAAGAAATGAATACCATTTTCCATAGTACATGTGAAAAAGCAGACAGTCATTGAATGAAAGTAACTTCTCAGGGAGATGACATACAACTGAAGGGTTACTTAAGCGAGCTCCTTTTTTTTCTGGTTTGAAGGAGAATCAGACGCTACATAGGTACCCAACGGGAAACTTGCTTTCATGGACGAAGGAGCTTGGTGTGCTACAGTCCACGGGTTGCAAAGAGTCGGACACGACTGAGCGACTTCACTTCAAGCTAACAAATGCCCAAAGGATCAAGCAAAGCGGTGAACATACACTACAAGCACTGTTCTAACAATTCTTAGACCACTTTACTCTATTAAGAATCTCTATGGTGGTGACAGGCACCAGGAAGATTAGACAGGTTATAAAAGTCACAGGATCATGAGTTGATCTATATGGCAGAGAGGCTGCTCAGAGGACCCCACAGTCTGCCCCAGAGCCACACAGAGGCAGCAGTGGATTTCTGACACACATTAAGAGGACATTTAGTTGTTGAGCACAAATCCAGAAAATGTCTGGGAGGTAATAATTTCAAATAAAAGATTTATCAGAAATGCTTAATTTATTACTTTTTATGGTTAATTCATTACACTTAAAAAAGTATTTACAGGAGAAAATCTTCAATTAAAATTCAAGTACCTGTGATGCATCCTTTCAACTATTCATAGTTTCCTGAGACTACCTCTGCAAATGTTTTTAAGCAATGACTGTTCTTTGCACACTACGGTGACAGCAACAAAAATGAAAAGCTGGTATGAGTTCAGTAAAAGCTCCAGTTTACAGCTGGAGGTGAGGTGGCTAAAGCGGAGCATCGGGACCGCCTGACAGCACTGCACTCCTGGTTACAGACAGACGGGACAGAAGGGAAATCTAAACAGGAGGGAGCTGTGGGAGGTGCCTACACATCTGCCACAGCAGACACACTGCAAGTGTGCTAGCCCCTCGAGTAAAGCACACAGACAAATTTAAGCTCTTCAGCTCTAATGTCATGTATGTACATATAAGAGTGAATAATATCTTTGTTAAGCAAGGGACAGGAACACTGTGACAAAGGCAAACATTGGCAAATACATGTCAGAATTAAGATATCGGTGTAAGATACTGGTCTAAGTTTAAAACATTAGCTTCCAAACACTGTCTATTTTTCCCCTTTAGGATAGGATGGGCCATTTGCTCCATTTCTTTCCAGTTTTTCCCTGTCCAATCCCTGCCTCACATTGGAACCCTCAACTCCAAGGAGAAAAGAAGGGGGGAAAAAAGAAAAGTACAGAAGAAAACAAAAAGATATATAAACTTAACCCCCACAATCCATCCCCATACTTTGGCCTTCTCTTCCATTAACATTATGACACCACAGAAAACTCACAAGAGTTGTAAAACATATCCTTCATGAGCACCAATGATTTACTCCTCTACTCTGTTATAAAGTTTCATGACTCGTTATTTTTATGCAGCTATTTTCCTTGGTCTATCTATATTACTACACTATTGAGTAATTATATAACAATTCATTCCTCAGCATTTACTCAATCTTTAAAAGTCAGGTTTCTTTACCAAGAATTTTATCTGGCCATCAGTCTCTAAGAAAATCACAATCCAAAAGAATAAATAAATAAAAGAAAGAGAAAAAACAAAGAAAATCACAATCCATCTTAACAGTTTCTTTTGAATGCCCACCTCATGTCCTGTACAAATTGGTTACCCCAAAACTATAAAAGTCAACACAGTAAGTGCTTTAATTGAAAATCTATTAAGTAAATAAATGTAAAACATTATATAAACCTACTAAATCATAAGATTTCTTCCTAAGAAGCTCATCATACACACAGAGAAAGCCCCCACCCCATATTATCCTTTAATTATAGATGAGAAATGCTTTTAGTTGGAACTCACCCATCATGGCAATCAGCTTGACTACTTGGAAATTAGGGAAATGGTTCTCCCATCAGCATTCTCTGTGGCCTAAGGAGGTAAAAAACGAACACGGCAATAGTAAGAAGAAAGAGAAGAGGGAGCCACAAAAAGGAAAAAATCAGTATAAGTAACACTGATGAGAATGTACAATATTTATATTGTACACATTTTTATGGGGAAAGTGCCTTACTTTTCCCAGATATTCAATTATTGAGGATGAACTAAAAATCATTTTTACTTTATATTAATTTCAGTATTGTTCAGATTTCTGTCCATCTAAACTAAAGCAAAACAAAATGGAACAGTTTTTGACAGTTAAAAAGCTTAAGAGACAACTGAATAAACTCTAGCTCCCACAAGGCAGGGGCACATAAAAATGAATGGAAAAGGTCATGTTTAGAGACAAAAAGGAGGACATCAACAAAGTAGTAAAAGCCTACAAAAATTCTCTCCTCCATCTAAGAAAAAATTATCAGAATCAACACAAAGGAATTAACCAAAAGTCTGCAGCGATCTGGGAAGCATTCTGTAGTCTCAATAAAAACAGAAAGCCTTGTGGTGTTTTGACCTTCCCTATTCTTACCTTTTCCACCCTTTACGCCCAGCTCTGAATCAGCGATTTAAACCAACAAGTCCAGAGATTTGCCTGACAGTCCGGTGGTTAAGACTCCGGACTTGCAATGCAGGAGTGGGAACTAAGGAGACTCCTAGGTGGCACAGTGGTAAAGCATCCGCTTGCCAAAGCAGGAGACATCAAGAGACGCAGGTTTGATCCCTGCCTTGGGAAGGTCCCTTGGAATAGGAAATGGCAATCCACTCCAGGATTCTTAACTGAGCGCACACAGACAACTGGGAACTAAGACTCCACATGCGAGAATGAGGCCAAAAAACAAAAATCTCCAACAAGCCAAAGGTCCCCATGAAAATGAGCAGCCTACCAGCCACTGGAGAAGGCAGATGGATTCCCCCAAAACTATCATATTTGACCTAGCTAATGGTTTGCTGATAGACCCCATTTGAAAGGCTGCCTTTATTTAACCTGACATAAAGCTTTTCCAATGCAAAGCGCTTGGGGTATTTACTGAAAATCAATCAAGGACAACTGTTAACCTATCTCAATTGTCAGAGGCTGGGGAAAAAATATCTGGGCCAGGCAATACCTTAAGAAAAAAATTTTCTAGAAAAGCTGAGGAATGAGATGTCAGTAGGGAACTCTGAAAATCTCCAACAGATTCCTAGAAATCTAGAAGTTACGCAAACTCCCAAGGCTGTTGCACAGTCAAGAAAGGCCTAAAACAACCTTCAGCTTTCACCTCTGGCTAACTTTGAGGCTTTGTGCAACATTAAGTCCAAGGTAAGAGAAACCCAAGTAAGACGGCGGTACGTGTTGCAAGAGGGCATCAGAGGGCAGACACACTGAAACCATAATCACAGAAAGCTAGTCAGTCTAATCACACTAGGACCACAGCCTTGTCTAACTCAATGAAACCTCCATGGGGCCACCCTAGACGGGCGGGTCATGGTGGAGAGGTCTGACAAAATGTGGTCCACTGGAGAAGGGAATGGCAAGCCACTTCAGTATTCTTGCCTTGAGAACCCCATGAACAGTATGAAAAGGCATATGATAGGATACTGAAGGAGGAACTCCCCAGGTCAGTAGGTGCCCAATATGCTACTGGAGATCAGTAGAGACATAACTCCAGAAAGAATGAAGGGATGGAGCCAAAGCAAAAACAATACCCAGCTGTGGATGTGACTGGTGATAGAAACAAAGTCCAATGCTGTAAAGAGTAATATTGCATGGGAATCTGGAATGTCAGGTCCATGAATCAAGGCAAATTGTAAGTGGTCAAACAAGAGATGGCAAGAGTGAACGTCAACATTCTAGGAATCAGCCAACTAAAATAGACTGGAACGGGTGAAGTGAACTCAGATGACCATTATATCTACTACTGCGGGCAGGAATCACTCAAAAGAAATGGAGTAGCCATCATGGTCAACAAAAGAGTCTGAAATGCAGTACTTGGATGCAATCTCAAAAACGACAGAATGATCTCTGTTCGTTTCCAAGGCAAACCATTCAATATCACAGTAATCCAAGTCTATGCCCCAACCAGTAACGCTGAAGAAGCTGAAGTTGAACGGTTTTATGAAGACTTACATGACCTTCTAGAATTAACACCCAAAAAAGATGTCCTTTTCATTATAGGGGACTGGAATGCAAAAGTAGGAAGTCAAGAAACACCTGGATTAACAGGCAAATTTGGCCTTGGAATACGGAATGAAGCAAAGACTAATAAAGTTTTGCCAAGAAAAAGCACTGGTCCTAGCAAGTATCCTCTTCCAGCAACACAAGAGAAGACTCTACACATGGACATCACCAGATGGTCAACACTGAAATCAGACTGATTATATTCTTTGCAGCCAAAAATGGAGAAGCTCTATATAGCCAACAAAAACAAGACCAGGAGCTGACTGTGGCTCAGATCATGAACTCCTTATTACCAAATTCAGACTTAAATTGAAGAAAGTAGGGAAAACCGCTAGACCATTCAGGTATGACCTAAATCAAATCCCTTATGATTATACAGTGGAAGTGAGAAATAGATTTAAGGAGCCAAGATAATGCACTGGTCATAGCAAACACCCTCTTCCAACAACACAAGAGAAGACTCTATACATGGACATCACGAGATGGTCAACACTGAAATCAGATTGATTATATTCTTTGCAGCAAAAAAAAAAGTATGCTAAGTGAAAAAAAAAACGGTAAGTAGATGACATTGGAACGCCAAGAGAGAAGAGATCAAATTGAAATTGGAAAAGAAAATCAAGAAAATCATCAATGAAGAAATTTTGAGGAAAAAAAGAAGTTTCTTATAGACTACATGATGGTAGGGGGAATCACTATTCTATACTTGCGAAGATTGCCCTTTTCACTTGAGCACTCAGCTTCAAAAGAAATATAAGGAACTATACAAGAAAAAGGGTCACCAAATAAATTGAATAAATACTGATGGTAAAGAATCTGCCTGCAATGCAGGAGACCCAGGTTTGATCCTTAGGTTGGGAAGATCCCCTGGAGAAGGGAATGGCAAAGCACTCCAGTATTCTTGCTTGAGAATTCCATGGAAAGAGAAGCCAGGCAGGCTACAGTCCTTGGGATCCCAAAGAATTGAACACGTCTGAGAGACTGTCACTTCATTTCATTGGCAATAAGTGGAGGAACAGATAAAGCATTTAAATTCCCTTTATATATTAATGTAAATGTAATTTTTAAGAATGAGGAAACTTTATAATTCAGCTACAGAGTGGCCAATGCAAGAACATATGCTAGTTCCTCATAGGAGCTGGACTGGCTAAGGACGACCAGCTGCAGACTCATGGATTTTAAGTGCTTTTGGCTCACTGAAGCTAAAGTGAGAATTTCCTTGCAATGAGTAGAATTTCCTTTCTGTCCCTTGTCACAAGTTTAAAAACCTCACAACTTGTATTAATGTAACCATTTGGGGTCTGCTTTTAACTTGGACTAGTTTAATTTTGGAGTGGGAAATGGCAACCCACTCCAGTATTCTTGCCTGAAAAATTCCATAGACAGAGGAGCAAGAGTCGGGCACAGCTGAAGCGACTTAGCACACACACATGCATAGCCTTCAAAGAGCCCACTGTGCTATTTCCCTGCTTGTCCCATGGTTGGGAATCCGCTTTTCAGGGCACATCAGTGTATGATCCCTGGTTGGGGAACTAGGATCCCACAGGCAGAGAAGCAGCTTGGCCCATGCACGGGAACTACCGAGCACATGTGCTCTAGAGCCCACGCACTGCAACTAGAGAAAGCCTGAGTGCTGAAATGAAGACCCAGTTCAACTGGGGGAAAGAAAAAGACACAACTCACAGTGAAATGGGGAGAAATAACAAAGAGTTCTCGTGGATTGTGTAATTGTGCTGGGGCTTCACATGTGCTCAGAAGTATGTCAGTGTAATTCCTTCACGCGATAAACCGAAAAGAGCCATGCTGTCTAAAAAAAAAGAGAAAGAAGAATGAGGAAACTTTAATATAGGAAGGCAGAAAACAGAGAAAATGGGAGTTTCCATTAAGAGAAAGCAATTAAAATCTGTGGAATCAGGGGAGTCATGTTGTTTCTGAATGCAAGTCTGTGTGCCTAATGCACAGTGAGGCCAAACAATATGTCCCACCTAAGAATTATTTTTCTGCTCTGAATTAACATGTTATCTAAAGCTAAACAAATTTTGCATGTAGATATACAGCTAATGGAATGTTGATTTTACATGTGTAGACTAGCAGTCAAGATTTTACTTTTTTGCTATGTTATTATTTCTTTGTCCCAGCGCTACATATTTATAAGATATTCCTTTACTTTGTGCCTTTAAAAAAATTTTATTTACTCATTTATTTATTGGGCAAATTTGGTGTTGACCTCTGTATTTTTTTTTCTGGACTATTATTTAAAATTTTGTCTGTTATCCTAATACATGCTTGTGTGCATGCTAAGTTGCTTCAGTCGTATCCAACTCTTTGACCCTATGGACTGTAGCCCAACAGGCTCCTCTGTCCATGGGATTCTCCAGGCAAGAATAGGAGATTTTCTCAACCCAGGGATCAAACCCACATTTCATCTGTGTCCTCCGTTGGCAGACAGGTTCTTTATGGCTCATGCTACCTGGGAAGCCCTGTCCTTACACACATACCTTAATTAGGATCTTGGGTAAATCTTGGCCCTTTAAACTTCCAACATAAACTTGAGAATCATCTAGGTTTTACACAATGGCTGTTGAAACTTTGATTGGGTTGCATTAATTTTTTACACCAAGCTGGAGCAAGATTATATCTTTATGATTCTGAATCCTCTAACCCATGACATGGATTATCATTACCTTTATTTTCAGTCACTTTAACCTCAGAAAATATTTTTTTTTCTGTGAAATAGTCTTGAATACCTTTATTCAATGTAAAACTTGGATACTTTTAAGCTATTATAAATTGTTTCTGAAACTTTCAATTTTTTTTTACCCTGGTATATAGAAATACAATTGATCTTTGTTGACCTTACATCTTACAAACTTGTTAAACTAATTTATCATTTCTAATAACTCATTTGTGAAGGCTTTTGGATTTTTCATACAAACAATCACATTCAAATGACATTTAAAATTTTCTTTCCAATCTTTCACCAATTGTTTGCATTTTCTTGCCTTACTGGATTGGCTAGGATTTCTGATACATTGTTGAATAGAAGTGGTAAGAGTAAGAATTCTGTGAAAATCCTTGATCTGATCTTAAAAGGAATGGTTTCAACATTTCACCATTAAGCCTGACATTTTTGGAGTAGGATTTCTATGATCTTGAATCAAAATAAAAAATTCCCCCTCCGTTTTTAGTACTATTGTTGCAGGAAGGGGGACCCCTTCCAGGGCCTGAAACTGGGCTCTTGTCTAACACTCAGAAATGAATTGTCCTAGGAGACACATGTGCTGACAAAGCAAGAGATTTTATTGGGAAAGGGCACCCGGGTGGAGAGCCGTAGGGTAAGGGAATCCAGGAGAACTGCTCTGCCAAGTGGCTTGAAGTATCGGGTTCTTTGGTGATGGGATTAGTTTCTGGGTGGTTTTTGGCCAGTCATTCTAATTCAGTCTTTCCTGGTGGTGCACTCATCACTCAGCCAAGATGGATGCTAGCGAGAGGGATTCTGGGAAGTGGATGGACACGCGGTGTCTCCTTTCGACCTTTCCCGAACTCTTCCGGTTGGTGGTGGCTTATTAGTTCTGTATTCCTTATCAGGATCTCCTGTCATAAAACAACTCATGCGAATGGTTACTATGGTGCCTGGCCAGGATGCGCGATTTCAATCAGTGTGCTTCCCCTAACACTATTAGTATGTGAGGTGACCTAAAAAATTTCCCCTGATTGCTTTCGTGGTTATTTTCCTTTTCACTGCTTTTGGCAAATTTTCTATGATGTGTATTTATGTTATTGTTGTTATTATTATTATCATTACTACTACTACCACAGCGATGTCTATTCTGTGTGTAGCTTGTAGCATCTTTTGAGTTTGCAGCTTATCTTTCATGAGATTTGGCAAATTCTCACCATTGTTTTGTTCAAATGTTGCTTTTGTTCCATTCATTTTTTATTTGTGTTCTAGAACTTCAATTGTATGTAAGTTAGATTTTCTCACAGCATCGTCTTTTTATTTGGGCTTCCCTCATAGCTCAGTGGGTAAAGAATCTGCCTGCAATGCACGTTCGATTCCTGGGTCGGGAAGATCCTCTGGAGAAGGAAATGGCAACCCATTCCAGTATTCTCGTCTGGAGAAGAGGAGTCTGGCAGGCTACAGTCCATGGGATCGCAAGAGTCAGACACAGCTTAGCAACTAAACCACCACCTCTTTATATTTAACCCTCTCATCACTGTCTCTTTATTTAACCCTCTCATCACTGTCTTAATCCTTTCATGTCTCCATGTTTTATTCTGGATTTTTTTTTTTCAGAACTTTCTTTCAGTTTAGTAATTCTCTATTCAGTTGTGTTTCATTTCTTACTGTTTTTATCTACTGAATCTTAAACACTTGTCATTCTATTTTTCATATTAGAATTCTGTTTGGTTCTTTTTCAAACTTACTATGTCTTTTATAGCTTCCAGTTCTTTGCCAAAACTTAAAATCTTGTCTTTTATCTTAAATCTATTAAGCATAGTTTTCTAAGTCTGTGCCTAATATAATAATTAGCTAGCTCTAATAGCTGGAGTCCCCACAGATCTAATATTTGTTCTTTCTGCCGGTTCTTGTTTTATGTTACCTTATCTCTTTGTGTTTCTAGCTATTTAAAAATTTTTATTGAATACTATATTTGCAGAATTGGAATTAATTTCTGGCCCAAGATGACATTTTCATTATCCAGAGAGCATTTCCCTTTTTTTCCTTTTGCCAGTGCCCAGAGGCAATAGCAATCCAAAATATTTTGATCCAAATTCAGGGATTGAAATAATTAGATTTTTAAAAAACAGTGAGATATAATTACATGCCATAAAATTCACCTGTTTAAAGCATACCTACAGTTCAAGAGTTTTAGTATACTTGTAGAGTTCTGCAACTTTCACCATAATCTAATTATAGAACAATTTTATCCGAACAACTTTATGCCATAAAGAAATCCTGTTCCAAGTAGTACTCACTCCTCACTCCCTTCCCAACTCTGCTGCTACTGCTGCTGCTAAGTCACTTCAGTTGTGTCCTACTCTGTGCGACCCCATAGACGGCAGCCCACTAGGCTCCTCTGTCTCTGGGATTCTCCAGGCAAGAATACTGGAGTGAGTTGCCATTTCCTTCTCCAATGCATGAAAGTGAAAAGCGAAAGTGAAGTCGCTCAGTCGTGCCCGACTCTTAGTGACCCCATGGACTGCAGCCTACCAGGCTCCTCCGTCCGTGGGATTTTCCAGGCAAGAGTACTCTGCTGCTGCTAAGTCACTTCAGTCGTGTCCGACTCTGTGCGACTCCATAGATAGCAGCCCACCAGGCTCCGCCGTCCCTGGGATTCTCCAGGCAAGAACACTGGAGTGGGTTGCCATTTCCTTCTCCATTGTGTGAACGTGAAAAGCGAAAGTGAAGTGGCTCAGTCGTGCCCCACTCTTAGTGACCCCATGCACTGCAGCCTACCAGGCTCCTCCATCCATGGGATTTTCTAGGTAAGAGTACTGGAGTGGCTTGCCATTGCCTTCTCTGAATCTAGTCACAAAAGACCACATACTGTGCTATTCTTTTTATGAAAAGTCTAGAAAAAGCAAAGCCTGGAAACCAAAAGTAGATTAGAGTACTCTAGGGAACTGTTCGGGGAAGGCAATGGCACCCCACCCCAGTACTCTTGCCTGGAAAATCCAATGGATGGAGTAGCCTGGTGGGCTGCAGTCCATGAGGTCGCTAACAGTCGGACAGACTGAGCGACTTCACTTTCACTTTTCTCTTTCATGCATTGGAGAAGGAAATGGCGACCCACTCCAGTATTCTTGCCTGGAGAATCCCAGGGACGGGGGAGCCTGGTGGGCTGCCGTCTATGGGGTTACACAGAGTTGGACAGGACCGAAGTGACTTAGCAGCAGCAGCAGCAGCAGCAGGGAACTGCTAATCTACTTTTGGTTTCCAGGCTTTGCTTTTTCTAGACTTTTCATAAAAAGAATAGCACAGTATGTGGTCTTTTGTGATTAGATTCCTTCAATTAGCATATTTTCAAGCTTCATTGTGTGGTAGCATGTGTCAATACTTTATTCTTTCTTATTGTTAATAGTATTCCATCAAATGTATATACCATTTTTGTTTATTTATCAGTTAATGGTGTTTGGATTATTTCCACTTTGGTTATTATAAATATTGCTGCTGTGCATATGTATGTACTAGGTTTTGTGTGGATGTTTTAATTTCTCTTGGGTATATGAATTGCTGAGTCATATGGCAACTCTATCTAATATTTTAAGGAATTTGCAACTGGTTTATGAAGTGAATGGATTCTGGGCTGAAGTTCCTATAAGTGTCACTTTTAAAAGAAGAAATTGATTTAGTCCATTCTGGCTGCTATAACCAAATACCATACACTGGGTGGCTTATTTACAACAGTAATTTATTTCTTACAGTCTGAGCTGAGAAGTCCAAGACCATAGTGCCGACAGATTCAGTGTCTGGTAAGAGCCCAGTTCCTGGCTCACAGAGTTTTCTAGCTATAACCTCACATGGCAAGAAGGAGCAAGAGGGTTCTCTTGTGTGTCCCGTACAAACGCAATAATTCCATTCATGAGGGCTCCACTTTCATGACTAAAACCATCTCCAAAATCCATTGCAATAGGGATTAGGTTTCAAGAAGAATTTGGAGGAGTTACAAACATTGAGCTCATGGCAGAAATACTCTCAAGGAAAAACATCACTAAGTGCCATGCTCAACTCTGAATTCCTTTCTTCTCTCTGTTCTCAGACTCATAATTATTCTCTATCTTGTTACATATTTTATGCCTTAAAGTAGGTTTCTTACTATACATTCTATCTAGATGGTCTAGTTTTCTCAGAGTTTGATCTGAATTACCTAGTCTATCACTATTGGTAGTAGAAGTCCTTTAGTTATTTCTTTAGTTGTCAGTTCTGCCCAACTCTACTGTGAATTCTTTGACAAAAATGGCTGTGTGCCTTGTTAATTTCTTCAGTACCAGATCCTATCATCTAGTACATATTTTATAAATGTTATGCAAGTGTTAAGTTCTTGCTTTCAAGTATGGAATGGATGCTGAGTAATTAAAGCTGCTCACAAAATCTGGGAAAGCCAGAGAGCCAACCACAGTAACAACGAAGCTAGAGCAAACTTAGGTCCGCAAATGGTCTAAGGCAGACCAGGCCATTGTTGCTGATGGGCCCATGCACTGCACTTGTATTACTGATACCAATAAAGCTACATTCTAGAGCCGCTCCTGGGAAAGTAGGGCTATTGCTACTGCTAAACAGGAAGACAGACTGTGAAGAAGGCTGAGTGCCGAAGAATCGATGCTTTTGAACTGTGGTGTTGGAGAAGACTCTTGAGAGTCCCTTGGACTGCAAGGAGATCCAACCAGTCCATTCTGATGGAGATCAGCCCTAGGATTTCTTTGAAAGGAATGATGCTAAAGCTGAAACTCCAGTACTTTGACCACCTCATGTGAAGAGATGACTCATTGGAAAAGACTCTGATGCTGGGAGGGATTGGGGGCAGGAGGAGAAGGGGACAACGAGGATGAGATGGCTGGATGGCATCACTGACTCGATGGACATGTGTCTGAGTGAACTCTGGGAGTTGGTGATGAACAGGGAGGCCTGGCATGCTGCGATTCATGGAGTCACAAAGAGTTGGATACGAATGAGCGACTGAACTGAACTGAAGTGAAGAATGAGGTAGAACTGTAAATGCCTGAGAGAATGTTAAAGGCCAGCCCCAACACACACACACACTCCTGAAAGACACACACACACACACCCTTGAAAGACTGTGAGACTTAAAGGTTCCAAGTATCTAAGGAAATCTGTCTAATCACAAGCTGACAACTGAACTAGGAGCAGTCTTCAGGGACCACATACGACAGAATACAGACTTTACAAAATGAGTTCTGAAACGTCATTAAACAAACAAATTGTAACAACAGCAACAAAAAAATACAGGGGAGGGGAGAAGAATCAGATTTCCAGAGGTGGTGCATTATAATATTTTATATGTCCAGTTTTCAAGGAAAAAAAAGACATACAAAGACATTGGTCCATATACAGAGAAAAAGCAATCAAAAGAAACCAACCCTGAAAAAGCCCAAATGTCAGACTAACTAGACCCATATCAAAATTCCAGATTCCCTTCAGCGTAAACTACATTATTTGTATAAGCAGTTTAGGCACAGTAAGCCATTTGTGTCAGTTAGGCAGGTGGGAACAGTCCTGAAATCCAAGTTTTCAGATGCCAGCAATGAGCAGGCGTCGTAAGCGGTTATTTCAAGGATAAGGAGCAAGGTCTACCTTAATTCTTTCTACATAAGCAGCAGGAGGAAATTAATAGACAAGCTTAAAGAAACCGCATAAATCAATAATTATAAGCATGCTCTTTGGTGTATATTATGTAGATATAATTTATATAACGACAATAGCACAAAAGACAGACAAGGGATGGAGTTGGAAGGAAAGTTTTGTATGCTACTATAATTAAGTGGTATTAATTCAAACTATATTGTTGTAGGTTGAGATGATGATTTTAATCCCCAGGTCAACTACTAAAGTATACATTTATTTAAATGGCAAAGGAAACAAGAGAATTAAAACAGCACACTAGAAAATATCTATTTAACAAAAAGAAGGCTAATGAAGAAATGAGGAACAAAAAAAGATATAAAACACACAGAACACACCTGGCAAAAATGGCAGATGTAATCCTCCTTTATGCATAATTATATATATATATATATAAGCAGAACGAACGAAGGCAGAAATGAGCAGACTAGGTAAAAAAGCTTGACAACTATATACTGTCTACAACAGACACATTTTAGATTCAAGCACAAAATAGAGTAAAACTAAAAGACTGTAAAAAAACATACCATGCAAACAGTAGCCAAAAGGCTATACTATTAGCAGAAAAATCAAATATATTACAAAATGGTTATTAATGGCAACGAAGGACATCTATAGTGAAAAAATGGCCAACTTATCAACAAGATACATAATTATAAACATGTACGCACGTAACAACAGACTCTCAAAATACATGAAAAAAGATATGAAATAATTAAAATAGGACAGTTGGAGAGTTCAATGCTTCATTTTCAATAAAGGATAAACAAGTAGACAGAAACATCAATGAGAAAATGAAGATTTAAGTAACGCTATAAAATGCTATATAGATAAAATAATGCTATTTAGATATAGAGCATATCTATAGTACACTCAACCCCCAAAGAGCAAAATACACATTTTCCTCAAATGCATGTAGAACATTTTCCAGGACAGATCACATGTTAGGCAATAAAACCTATCTCAGTAAGTATAAATAGATTTAAGAAATATTCTTGGCATACACCCCAGAGAAAAACATAGTCTGAAAGGATACAAGCATCCCAATGTTCATTGCAGCACTGTTCACAACAGCCAAGACACAGAAGCAACCTAATGTCCATCAACAGAAGAATGGATAAAGAAGATGTGGTTCATTTATACAAGGGAATATCACTCAGTCATTGAAAATAATGAAATAATGCCATTTGCAGCAACATGGATGGACCCAGAGATTGTCATAATGAGTGAAGTCAGACAGAGAAGGTGAAATATCATGACATCCCTTATATGCATAATCTAAAAAGAAATGATACCAATGAACATATTTACAAAACAGAAATAGTCTCACAGACTTAGAGAACAAACTTATGGTTGCCAGGGGTGAAAAAAATGGGAAAGGAATAATTAGGGAGTTTTGGATCAACATGTACACACTGCTGTTTTCAAAATGGGTAACCATTCACGTCAATGTATGCCAAATCCAATACAGTACTGTAAAGTAAAATAAAGTGAAAAATAAATAAATAAATAAAATGGATAACCAACCAGGTCCAAATGTAGAGCACAGGGAAATCTGCCCCATGTTAGGTGGCAGCCTGGATGCGAGAGGAGTTTGGGGGAGAATGGTACATATATAGTTGAGTCCTTTTGCTGTCCCCCTGAAACTGTTCTAAAATTTTAATCAGCTATAGTAGTGAGTGAACGTGTCAGTCACTTAGTCTTGTCCAACTCTTTGTGACCCCAAGGACTGTTGCCCACCAGTCTCCTCTGTTCATGGAATTCTCCAGGCAAGAATACTGCAGTGAGTAACCATTCCCTTCTCCAAGGGATCTTTCCAAACCAGTGATCAAACCCAGGTCTCCTGAATTGCAGGAAGATTCTTTACTGTCTGAGCCGCCAGGGAGGCCCTAATTGGCTATACTTCGATATAAAAGAAAAAGCTTAAAAGACAAAAAATAAGTGAATGAATGTGCAGGAACAACAACAACCAAAACAAAAAAAAAACTATTGGTAAACCATGATCATAAATATTTATAAAAAATTTATTAAAACAAAAGTGTTATCAAGCCTTTCCTAACTGTAGAAGTTTATACCTTTGAATACAGAACTTTAGATAACCGTATCGGGGAAGGCAATGGCACCCCACCCCAGTACTCTTGCCTGGAAAATCCAATGGATGGAGTAGCCTGGTGGGCTGCAGTCCATGGGGTCGCTAACAGTCGGACAGACTGAGCAACTTCACTTTCACTTTTCTCTTTCATGCATTGGAGAAGGAAATGGCAACCCACTCCAGTATTCTTGCCTGGAGAATCCCAGGGACGGGGGAGCCTGGTGGGCTGCCGTCTATGGGGTCACACAGAGTTGGACACGACTGAAGTGACTTAGCAGCAGCAGATAACCATATGCATAAAAGGCAAACCATAAAGCCAAAAAGATTTTTCCTTCTTTTTGGTCAACAGAATAAAAATACAACTGAATAGAAATAAAAGAAAAAAGATATACGATGTATGTTCCCTGACAACAATGAAATGAGAAATTGGTAACAGAAAGAAATCTGGGGGATTTACAAACATGAAAATGAAACACACTCCTAAAGAACCAATGAGACAAAAAAGTAATATGGCAAATTAGAAAATGCCTTGAAATGAATGAAAATTTTAAAACACACTGAAAAGTATTGGATGCATCTAAAGTATAATTTAGAGATAAACTTGTAACTGCTGGGAATTTGCTGGTAGTCCAGTGGTTTGGACTCAACACTCTCAATGTTGAGTTCAATCCCTGGTCAGCGAAGCAGGATCCCACAAACCACACAGCACGCCCCTCCCCAAGAAATCAGAGACAAATTTATAACTGTTAATGTTTATATTAAAAAATAAGAAAGATCTCAAATCAGTGACCTAAACTTCTACCTTAAAAGGTGTAAGAACAAAAAAAAAAAAATTAAAAAAAAAAAAAAAAAAAA
>SJYX01019573.1:185033-202761 GCA_006410675.1 Oreotragus oreotragus
CAAGGCTATGGTTTTTCCTGTGGTCATGTATGGATGTGAGAGTTGGACTGTGAAGAAAGCTGAGCGCCGAAGAATTGATGCTTTTGAACTGTGGTGTTGGAGAAGACTCTTGAGAGTCCCTTGGACTGCAAGGAGATCCAACCAGTCCATTCTGAAGGAGATCAACCCTGGGATTTCTTTGGAAGGAATGATGCTAAAGCTGAAACTCCAGTACTTTGGCCACCTCATGCCAAGAGTTGACTCATTGGAAAAGACTCTGATGCTGGGAGGGATTGGGGGCAAGAGGAGAAGGGGACGACCGAGGATGAGATGGCTGGATGGCATCACTGACTCAATGGACGTGAGTCTGAGTGAACTCCGGGAGACGGTGATAAACAGGGAGGCCTGGCATGCTGCGATTCATGGGGTCGCAAAGATTCGGACATGACTGAGCGAATCAACTGAACTGAACATATGCAGTCACCCACATAACCACAACAGATAAAAATATAGAGATTTCCAGGACCCAAGAAGACTCCCTTGTACCTGTCCCCTGTCAGCCACGATTTCCCCATAAGGGAACCTTCATCTTGACATTTACTGCCATCGATTCGTTTTGCCTTTTAACATTCCATGCTAACTGAAACATACAAGACATATTCTTTGTATTTTTATTTTATGTTTTTGGTTGTGCTGCACAATTTACAGGATTTTAGGTCACCGACAAGGGACTGAACCCATGCCTTTGGCAGTGAAAGCCAGTGAAGCCCCAACCACTGGACCACCATGGAACTGCCTGTATCTATTTTCACTTGATATCCTATGTCTCTGAAATTCTTCAACATAATCTGTACAAGTATTTTATTCACTTTCATCACTGTGCAATATTCCATTATAAGCTTATACCTCAACTGATTCACCCATTCTACTACTACTGGTGGACATGAAGGCTGTCTCCAGTTACTGGCTATTACAAATAAAAGCTCTATGAACCTCTTGAACATGCCTTTTGGTAAACATACACACATATTTCTGTTGGATATATATCCAAGGAGGGAACTGCTAAATCTCCAAGACATGCATATAATTACCTTCAGCAGTTACGGAGGAACATTTCTTCACAGCGACTGTGTTAAACACAGATACTCTCATCAGTAATGCAAGAGAGTTCCAGTTCTTCCACATCCTCACCAACCCTAGCAGTCATTCTGGTGGCTGTGTAATGTATTTATCACTATAGTTTTAATTTATACTTATCTGGTGATTAATGATGTTGAGTACCATTTTCGTTGGTTTACTGGCCATTCTGATACCCTCTTTTGTAAAGTGACTATTTAACAAGCCTTTTGCACATTTAAAAACTTTAAACACAAGAACTCTGTTGGATATGTTCATTACGGCCTATGGTCTATGTCTTATCTTTACACTTTGCTTATGATATCTTCACTCTAACAAACCTAACGCAGTCAGTAAGTATACAGTGGAGAATTTGGGCAACTCCTTAATGAGGTGATTAAGATTAGCATCACATATAAAAGACAGATGGACATTCTGTGTCTCAAGGTTTAATACTCTGAGAAGGAAACAGCATAAACTAAGCAGCTTTCTGAGACTGTATAACCTAAATATAATTAAATAAAGAAAACTCAGACAAAATGAGAAACATTGCATTTAAACAAAAACAGAGACTGCATTCCTCAAAATGTCAATCAGATAAAAGTCAAAGAAGGGCTATGGAAATGTTGCAGATTCAAGGAGAATAAAGAAACACAGCAACTTGATCTTTCCTAAACCTAGATTGGATCCTGTACCAGAGAGAAACTGCTATACAGGCCATTATCAGGTCAAATGACAAAACTGGAATATGTATAGGAATTATTTCTTCAGAAAGGCTACATTCCATTTACTACTGTCTCTGCTATCCTCCTATATTTATGCTATGACAAAAATGTGTATGTGTGTTCTGGTGGTTATTAACTGGCGTAAAAGACATATTAGTAATGAGTTTTTATCCACAAAACTGGTGGGAATTCAAATATATGGACTAGCTAAAATACCAGAGAAACACTCTGCTACCCTGCATGAACAAAATATAAAAGCCTATATTCTTTATTGTATTTTTAATTAAAAAAAAATTCTTATTGAAGTATAGTTGATTTATTACATTGTGTTAGTTTCTGGTGTACAGCAAAGTGATTCCATTATACATTTATACACATATTCTTTTTCATATTCTTTCTCATTAGAGTTTATTACAGGATACTGAATAAAGTTCCCTATACTATCAGTTCAGTTCAGTCGCTCAGTCGTATCCGACTCTTTGCAACCCCATGGACTGTAGCACGCCAGGTTTCCCTGTCTGTCACCAACTCCTGGAGCATACTCAAACTCATGTCCATCGAATCAGTGATACCATCCAACAATCTCATCCTCTGTCATCCCCTTCTCCTCCCACCTTCAATCTTTCCCAGCATAAGGGTCTTTTCAAATGAGTCAGCTCTTCACATCAGGTGGCCAAAGTATCGGAGTTTCAGTTTCAGCATCAGTCTTTCCGATGAATATACAGGACTAATTTCATTTAGGATGGACTGGTTGGATCTCCTTGCAGTCCAAGGGACTCTCAAGAGTCTTCTCCAACACCACAGTTCAAAAGCATCAATTCTTCGGCGCTCAGCTTTCTTTACCGTCCAGCTCTCACGTACATACGTGACTACTGGAAAAATCATAACTTTGACTAAACGGACCTTAGTCGGCAAAGTAATGTCTCTGCTTTTTAATATGCTGTCTAGGTTGGTCATAGCTTTTCTTCCAAGGAGCATCTTTTAATTACATGGCTGCAGTCATCATCTTCAGTGATTTTAGAGACCAAAAAAATAAAGTCTGTCACTGTTTCCATTGGTTCCCCATCTATTTGCCATGAAGTGATGGGACCAGATGCCATGATCTTCGTTTTCTGAATGTTGAGTTTCAAGCCAACTTTTTCAGTCTTCTCTTTCACTTTCATCAAGAGGCTTTTTAGTTCCTCTTCACTTTTTGCCATAAGGGTGGTGTTATCTGCATATCTGAGGTTATTGATATTTCTCCCGGCAATCTTGATTTCAGCTTGTGCTTCTTCCAGCCCAGCGTTTCTCATGATGTACTCTGCATATAAGTGAAATAAGCAGGGTGAAGATATACAGCCTTGATGTACTCCTTTCCCAATTTGGAACCAGTCTGCTGTTCCATGCCCGGTTCTAACTGTTGCTTCTTGACCTGCATAAAGATTTCTCAGGAGGCAGGTCAGGTGGTTTGGTATTCCCATCTCTTGAAGAATTCCCATCTCTTTGCCACAGTTTGTTGTGATTCACACTGTCAAAGACTTTGGCGTAGTCAATAAAGCAAAAGTAGATGTTTTTCTGGAACTCTCTTGCTTTTCCAATGATCCAGCAGATGTTGGCAATTTGATCTCTGGTTCCTCTGCCTTTTCTAAATCCAGTTTGAACATCTGGAGGGTCACGGTTCACGTATTGCTGAAGCTTAGCTTGAAGAATTTTGAGCGTTACTTTGCTACTGTGTGAGATGAGTGCAATTGTGCGGTAGTGTGAACCTTCTCTGGCATTGGAATGAAAACTGGCCTTTTCCAGTCCTGTGGCCACTGCTGAGTTTTCCACATTTGCTGGCATATTGAGTACAGCACTTTCACAGCATCTTTTAGGGGTTTCACAAATCTTTTAGGAGTTGAAATAGCTCAACTGGAATTCCCTGTACTACACCTTGCTTTTTATCTGTTTTATACATTGCTGTTGCTCTTAAGTCGTGTCTGACTGTTTGCAACCCCATGGGCTGCAGCACATCAGGCTTATCTGTCCTTCACTATCTCCCAGAGGTTGCTCAAATTCATGTCCACTGAGATAATGATGTTATCCTCTGTCACCCTCTTCTCCTTTTGTCTTTTATCTTTCCTAGCATCAGGGTCTTTCCAATTGAGTTGGCGCTTCACATCAAGTGGTCAAAGTATTGGAGCTACAGCTTCAATTTTATACATAGAAGCTTGTAACAGTTAATTCCAAATTCCTAATTTATCCCTCTCCCACCGTCTGGTAAACAGGCTTATTTTCTATTTTTCTGTACCTGTGAGTCTGTTTCTGTTTTGTAAGCAGATTCATCTGTGTCATATTTTAGATTCCACATGTAAGTAACATCATATGATATGTTTCTTTCTGTATATGACTGACTTCACTTAGTATGATAACCTACAGGTCTATTCATGTTGCTGCAAATGGCATTATTTCATTCTTTAAGGCTGAGTATCGTGTGTGTGTGTGTGTGTGTGTGTGTGTACACACACATATATATATCTCACATTTTCTTTATCCTTACACCTGTCAATGGACATTTAAGTTGCTTCCCTATTGCAGATGTGCTGCTATGAACACTGGAGTGCATCTATCTTTTCAAATTCGAGTCTCCTCCCAATATATGCCCAGGAGAGGGATTGCTGGATCATACGGCAACTCTAGTGTTAGCTCTTTAAGGAACCTCCATACTGTTTTCCACAGTGGCTGTGCCCATTTACATTCCCTTTTCTCCACATCCTCTCCAGCATCTAGTATCTGTGGACTTTTTAAAAGTGGACATTATGACTGGTGTGAGGCGGTACCTCATGGCTGTTCTGATTTCCATTCTCTGGTAACTGGCAATGTTGAGCATGTCTTCATGCGTCTATTGGCCATCTGGATGTCTTCTTTGGAGAAATGTGTATTTGGGTGTTCTGCCCATTTTTGGATTGGGTTGTTTGTTTTTCTGTTTGGGGATGCACAAGCTGTCTGCACATTTTGGGAATTAAGCCCTGGTTGGCTGCATCATTTGAAAATAGGTTCTCCCAGTCCGCAGGTTGTCTTTCCTTTTTGCTTTTTGTTTCTTTCGCTATGCAAAAGCTCATACATTTGATTAGGTCCCATTTGCTTAATTTTGTTTTACTTCGATTGTCTTGGGAGACTGACCGAAGAAAAGGCTGGCACAACTTATGTCAGAGAATGTTTTGCTTTGTTCTCTTCTAGGAGTCTTACAGTATCATGTATCATGTTTACATCTCTAAGCCATTTTGAGTTTATTTTTGTCTATGGTGTGAAGGTGTGTTCTAACTTCACTCATGCACATGTGGCTGTTCAGTTTTCCCAACACCACACTTGCTGAAGAGACTAACTTTTTCCCACTGTGTATTCTTGCCTCCTTTGTTAGATTAACTGACCATAGGTATGTGGTTTATTTCTATAAAAGCCTACCTTCTTAAAGACAGTGCCAAGGCTAGTCATTCATTTTGAGGAGTCTGGTTATTTAATGCCACCAATAAGATTAACCAACTCCTGCCTCTACAATTTTGTTGCATCTGTACATCAACTGAATCTTTCATGCAAGGTATGGTTGAAGTACCTTAAAGATAAGGAAGCTGAGGAGTTCACATGTTTACAAAGCAGATGGCACTTACTATTTTTGAACTTGCTTGCTAATAAATGATGGCAAAACAAAAGTCTACTATATTTGGAAGGATTTGGTCTAAGGTTTACGTTCACTATAAGCCAACAGATTATAAGAAAGCAGCTGATATTCACTTAAGTTCACCGATTGCTATATACTTTATTTACCTAAAATAACCCAATAATAGTGCATAACCAATTAGGCTTTGTTCAATTCACAACAGCCAACTTAGGGCATCCTGACTCACTTTTGCTACATCTAAGAGTCTTTCCCCCAAGTCTTTAAGTGGCTGCTAAGGTCTACTGACCATCTAATATAAAACATTTCCCTCATTCACTCACTCATTTTTTTTCACATCATCCTATTTTTGCTTCTTGACAAAACATATCATCATATAAACAATTCTTTTAGTCAGTTTATTTATTTATTACACCTCCATCCCCACTGGCACATGGGAGCCTTTGTAAAGTAAAAAAAAGGAAAAAAAAAAAAAAAGAACAGAGCTTCTGTTGATATGATTGATTGATCACTGCACCTCTGATGTACAGAATAGTGCATGGCTCATAGAAGGTGCTGGGTATTTCAGAATAAAAGACAGAAAAATTTAAAAAGTGGGAGGTGGAGAATAAGAGAAGACAGGAGTTATCTTGCAAAGATCAAAAAACTGACTCTAAAAGAATGGGTTTGGGGGTGGGGGGGGGCAGGGAGGTCTACACAAGTGCTCAGATATTAAGAAAATGAGTAAGACATTAGTAAGACAGTTTTGTACTCCACACTCGAAAAGCCCATGGACCAATAAAGAAAAGAGAAAAAGACACTGCTGTAGTATTATGGATTTTAACAGAGAGATGTCATTAAAATACCTGTAAAGAACTAGCCCACTGTGTGACAGCGTCTGCCATACAGTACTCCAGCTGTTAATAACTTAGAGTGAGGGCATCTCCCCCATCCACAGGCAGACTACAAATTGAGATCGAACGTTCCACCTAAAAATGACAGTCAAAGTGGCACTCAATCTAAATGTGTCAAACCGTTCTAACAAGGTTTTAACGGCGCTCACATTTGTAAGAAATGAAGAATGATTAGGAGTCTCCATCCTGACATGAACAAATTGTAAGTTAAAAGAGATCTATGATCAGGAACAAGAAAAGGGTGCTTACTCTTGCCACTATTATTCAGCACAGTTTTGGAAGTCCTAGCTATGGCAATCAGAGAAGAAAATGAAATAAAAGGAAGCCAGACTGGAAAAGAAGTAAAACTCTTGTCTGCAAACAACACAATGTTATACACAAAAAACCCTAAAGATAGCATCAGAAAATTACTAGAGCTAATCAGTGAATTTAGTAAAGTTTCAGGATACAAAAATCAATACACAGAAATCACTTGCATTCCTATACATGAACAATGAGACATCAGAAAGAGAAGTTAAGGAATCAAGCCCATTTACCACTGCAACATAAAGAATAAAATGCTAGGAATAAATCTACTTAAGGAGACAAAGAGCTGCACACAGAAAACTGTAAGACACTGATGAAAGACATCAAAGATCACAGAAACAGAGATATTTCATGTTTCTGGGGTGGAAGAATCAATACGGTGAAAGTGACTACACTACCAAATGCAATCTACAGATTCAATGCAATCCTCATCAAATAACCAATGGCATTTTCCACAGAACTACAGCAAAAAATTTCATAATTCATATGGAAACACAAAAGACCCCAAATAGCCAAAGCAATCTTGAGAAAGAAGAATGGATCTGGAGGTTTCCTGACTTCAGACTATACTACAAAGCTATAGCAATCAAAACTATATGGTACTGGCACCAAAAAAGACATATAGACCAATGGAACAAGACAGAAAGCCCAGACACAAACCCACGCACCTATGGGCACCTTATCTTTGACAAAGGAGGAAAGAATATACACTGGAAAAAAAGACAGCCTCTTCAATAAGTGGTGCTGGGAAAACTGGAAAGCTACACGTAAAAGAATGAAATTAGAACACTTCCTTAACACTATATGCAAAGATAAATTCAAAGTGGATTAAAACCTAAATTTAAGACCAGAAACTATAAAACTTTTAGAGGGAAACATAGGCAGAACACTTCATGACATAAATCACAGCAAGATCCTCTATGACCCACCTCCTAGAGTAATGAAATAAAAACAAAAATAAACAAGTGGGACCTGATTAAACTTAAAAGCTTTTTCACAACAATGGAAACTAAAAACAAGGTGAAATGACAACCATCAGAATGGGAGAAAACAATAGCAAATCAAACAACTGACAAAGGATTATTTCCAAAATATTCAAGCAGCTCATACAAGTCAAAACCAGAAAAACAAACAATCCAATCAAAAAGAAGACCTACACAGACAGTTCTCCAAAGAAAACATACAGATGGCTAATAAACACAAAAGAAGATGCCCAACATTGCTTATTATTAGACAAATGTGATAATGAAAACTACAATGAGATATCACCTCACACTGGTCAGAATGGCCATCATCAAAAAATATACAAATAATAAATGCTGGAGAACATGTCAAGAAAGGGGACCTGTCTTCCACTCTTTGAGGGAATATAAATCAATACAGCCACTATGGAAGACTATGGACAGTCCTTAAAAACCAGGAATGAAACTACCACAGGACCCAAAAATCCCACTCCTCGGCATATACCCTGAGAAAAACGTAACTGAAAAAGATACATTTACCCCAATGTTCACTGCAGTACCATCTACAGTAGCTAGGACGTGAAAGCAACCTAGACATCCACCGAAAGATGAATAGATAGAGAAGCTGGGGTACATAAACACAGTGGATCACTACTCAGCCATAAAAAAGGAACGCATCTGAGTCAGTTCTACTGAGGTGGATGAACCTCAGTATCCAGAATGAAGTATGTCAGAAAAGAAAAACAAGTATCACATATTAATCCACATATATGGACTCTAGAAAGACGGTACTAATGCTTCTGTTTGCATGGCAGCAGAGGAGATGCAGACGTAAAGAAGAGGCTTATGGACACGGGGTGAGGGCTGGGAAGGAGAGGGTGGGATGAATGGAGAGCAGCATGGAAACATATACACCACCACATGTAAAAGCAGTGCTAAAAGAAAAATGTATAGCTGTCATGAAGTGAAAGCAGTGCTGAGAGAGAAATCTCTGTCTGTAAATGTACCTACTAAAAAAGATTTCAAATCAACAACCTAACTTTACATCTTAAGGAACCAGAAAAAGAACAAACTAAATCCAAAGCTAGCAGAAGAAAGGAAATAATAAAGATCAGAGCAGAGAGAAGCCAAATAAAGAGATAAATAATAAAAGAAAAATCAATAAAACCAAGAGTTGATTCTTCAAAAAGATCAACAAAATGGGCAAAATTTTAGCTAGACTAACAAGAGAGAAAAGAGTCAAATAACTAAGATAAAAAATGAAAGAGGAAACATTACAGAAGTAAAAATAATCAGGAAATTCCTTAGCAGTCCAGTGGTTAGGACACCACACTTCCTCTGCAGGAGGTACACAGGTTCAATCTCTGATTGGGAAACCAAGATTCCATATGCCGTGTGGCACAGCTAAAAAAACAAACAACAACAAAAAAAAAACCAAATGAATAAACAAACAAAAACCTCCTAAAAAGAAAAGTCTAGGTCCAGACGGTTTCACTGGTAATATTCTACATTAGAAGAAACTCTTCCAAAAAACTGAAGAGGAAGGAAAATCTACTAACTCACTGGATGAGGCCAACATTAGCCTGATACCAAAGCCAGACAAAGTCATTACAGGAAAACTACAGACCAATTATCTCTTATGAATACTGATGCAAAAATCCTTAACAAAGAACTAGGAAACAAAACTAAGCAGCATATCAAAAGGATTATGCATCACAATCAAGTGGGATTGATTATTAAAAGGCAGGATGATTCAACACATGAAGAAATCAATGTCATAAATCGCATTAAGGGAAGGAAGGGGGAAAAAACAGCTCCCTCCATTGATGCATACAAAGCATTTAACAAAATTTAATACTCTTTCATGACGAAACACTCAGGAAACTAGCAACAGAAGGAAATTCCCTGGGCATAATGAAGGTCATATAAGAAAAGCCTATATCTGACATCACACTCAGGGCAAACCACGCCTTTCCTGTCCAGACCAGGGACAAGACTCAGACGTCCACTTGGCCACTCTAACTCAGCACAGTGTTGGGAGTTCTAGTAGGAGCAACAGGCATGAAAACAAACAGACTTCCAAATCAGAATCAAAGAAGCAAAATTATCTCTATTTGAAGGTGACATGATCTCAAATACAGAAATGCCTAAAGATTATGTGTACACATACACACAAATACACACACACGGTGTTGAAGCTAATAAACATATTCAACAACACTGTGCGTGTTGGTACAAATCAACACACAAAAACCAATTACATTTCTATACACTATGAACAATCAGAAAATAAAATTAAGAAAATCCCATTTACAATAACATCAAAAAGAATAAAGTACTTATGAATTAACCAAGGTATTAAAAGACTTATACAATGAGAACTACAGAACACTGCTAAATAAATTAAAATGACATAAATAAATGAAACATATCCCATGTCCATGAATTAGAAGACTTAATACTAAGATGTCAATACTACACAAAATGACCAACAGATTTGACGTAAACCCTATCAAAATCCCAATGACACTTTTTGCAAAAACAGAAAAATCCACCCAAAAGTTCATATGAAATCTCAAGGGATCCCAAATAATCGAAACAATCTGAAAAGAAACAAAACTAGAGGACTCACACTTTCTGATTTTAAAACTCACTAAAACGTTACAGTAATCATAACAGCACAGTACTGGTAATAAAGACCAATGGAATAGAGCCTAAGATTACACCCTTGCATATTTGGTCAAATAATTTTTGACAAGAGTGCCAAGACTATTTAAGGGGGAAAGCATAGTGTTTTAATAATATGGTGATGGGAAAACTGGAAAATATCCATATTAAAAAAAAAGTAACTGGTGCTTTACACCAGACACAAAAATTGCCTTAAAATGGATCATAAACCTAAATGTACAAGCTAAAACGACAGAACTCTTCAAAGTATAAAGGGAAACCATTTTTGTAACGATCTCTTGAATGTGACATCAAAAGCACAGTCAACAAGAGAAAAAAATAAACTGGAGTTAATCAAAATTTAAAACACCTCATGGATAAACCTAGAGGACATTATGTTAAGTGAAATAATTCAGGTAGAGAAAGGCAAATAATGCATGACTCCACTTATATGAGGTATCTAAAATAGTCAAATTTATAGAAGCACAGAATAAAACTGTGGTTGCTGGATCGGGGGGGTTGTCAGGTAGCAAAAATGGGGCATTTTTATTCAATGTATGTAAACTTTCAGTTATGCTGGTGACTTAAGTTCTAGAGATCTGCTGTAAAACATATTGCCTAAAGTTATTAATATGGTATTGGGCACTTCCAGTTTTGTTAAGAAGGCAGATGTCATGGGAGGTATTCTTGTTGTTGTTCAGTTGGTAAGTCATATCCAACTCTTCGCAACCCCATAAACTGTAGCACACCAGGCTTCCCCGTCTTTCAACTATCTTCTGGAGCTTGCTCAAACTCATGTCCATTGAGTCAGTGATGCTATCTAACCATCTCATCCTCTGCTGCCCCCTCTCTCTCTCGGCCTCAATCTTTTCCAGCATCAGGGTCTTTTCCGATGAGTTGGATCTTCTCATCAGGTGGCCAAAGTATTGGAGCTTCAGCTTCAGCAGTAGCCCTTTCAATGAATATTTAGGACTGATTTCCTTTAAGAATTGATTGGTTTGATCTCTCAAGAGTCTTCTTCAGCACCACAGTTCGAAAGCATCAATTCTTTGGCACTCAGCCTTCTTTTGGTCCAACTCACATCTGCACATGACTACTGGAAAAACCATTGCTTTGACTATATGGACCTTTGTTGGCAAAGTAATGTCTCTGCTTTTTAATATGCTGTATAGGTTTGTCATAGCTTTTCTTTCAAGAAGAAAGCACCTTTTAATTTCATGGCTGCAGTTACCATCCTCAGTGATTTTGGAGCCCAAAAAAATAAAATAAAATCTGTCACTGTTTACACTTTTTCCCCCATCTGTTTGCCATGAAGTAATGAGACCAGATGCCATGATTTCTGTCTTTTAAATGTTGAGTTCTAAGCCAGTTTTTTTACTCTCCTCTTTCACTCCCATCAAGAGGCTCCCCTCTTTGTTTTCTGCCATAAGGGTGGTGTCATCTGCATATCTGAGATTGTTGATATTTCTCCCTGCAATCTTGATTCCAGTCTGTGATTCATCCAGCCCAGTATTTTGCATGATATACTCTGCATTTAAGTTAAATAAGCAGGATGACAATATATAGCCTTGACTTACTCCTTTCCCACCACCAAAAAAAGAAAGTGGGGAAAGGGACACAAGGAATTTGGGGGAGGCACTGCACGTTTCTATTACTCCAATTGTGGCAACAGCATCATGAGTGTTCATTTATGTCCAAACTCAAAAACTGTATACATCAAATATGTGCAGTTATTTTATCAGTTATACCTCAATAAAACTTTAAAAAATTTTAAACATCTGTGCATCAAAGGACACAATCAGCAGGGTGAAAAGTAATCCCTGGAATGGGAGAAAATATTTGCAAATCATTTATCTGATAAGAGGTTAATGTCCAAATTTATCAGTTACTCTTACAATTCAACAAAAAAACAAGACTAAAAAATGGATAAAGGACTCAAGTCATTTCTCCAAAGAATATCACTAATCATTAGGGAAACAAACACAAAATCAAAACAATGAAATATCATCTCACACCCATACAATGGCTACTGTTAAGAAAAATGAAAGTAAATGTTGGCAAAATGTGGAAAATTTGGAACGCCTGTATACTGTTGGTAGGAATGTGCAGTCACTATGGAAAACAGTATGGCGGGTCCTCAGAAATTAAAAACTAAGTTCCCATTCTGTGCTGTGCTCAGATGCTCAGTCGTGTCCGACTATTTGCAACCCCACAGACTGTAGCGCACCAAGCCCCTCTGTCCGTGGGGATTCTCCAGGCAACAATACGAGTGGGTTGCCATGCCCTCCTCCGGGGGACCTGCCCAACTCAGGGATCAAACCCAGGTTCCCCAGGGTGCAAGCAGATTCTTTACCATCTTAGCCACCGGGGGAGCCCAAGAATACTGGAGTGGCAGCCTATCCCTTCTCCAGCAGATATTCCTGACCCAGGAATCTAACCGGGGTCTCCTGCATTGCAGACGGATTCTTTATCAACTGAGCCATCAAAGAAACATGTATATAATGGAGAATTACTAAGCCTTAAAAAGGAATTAGGTCTTTACATATGCTACAACAGGGATAAACTTTAAGGACACTTTACTAAATGAAATAAGCCAGTCAACAAAAATATAAATAGTGTATGATTCTACTTATTTAAGTCAAATGCACACAGACACAAAGTAGAAAGAAAGTTGTCAGAGGAAAAGGAGGAGCTCTGTTTAATGAGTCTAGAGGCTCAGTTTTGCAGGATGAAAAGCGCTCTAGAAACGGATGGCGGCGACAGTGAGCGTACCAGCAATGGTATGGAAGAATGCTAGTCTATTTAAGGTCACCGTGCCATACAGTTTAAAAAAACAGTGAAGGTGGCAAATGTTAACTTATTTGCATTTTACCACAATTTCAAACAACCTGCTCCAGTATTCTTGCCTGGGAAATCCCATGGACTAAGGAGCCTGGCAGGCTACACAGTTCATGGGGTTGCAAGAGTCAGACATGACTTAGCAACTAAACCACCACCACAATTTTTAAAAATACCAAGAAAACCCCCAAAGCTCTTATTTCTTGCAAAATACCAACAAGACTCAACTCTAAAACCTAATGATCCTACACGGTCCTTTCCTTCAAATGCAACCATTTACTTTTTCAGTGTAGGAATTTACTGTGTATTTCAAATGATCTACTAACACTGTAAATTTCTCCATTTCAAACACTTTTTGAGGACTACTATTTACTAGTTTCTTAAAAAACAAACAAAAAAAAAAAACACTTTATTAAGTGTCTACTATGTGCCCACATACTGCTTACACTGCGGCTTAGACTTTAATGAGGAAGACAAACACGTGACTACAAAGTGCCAATGAAGAAAATGAACAGCGAATGAGAAAACATGTAAAACCCCTGAAACCGAGATCAGTGGGAAAACTCTCAAGGCTGAAAAGAAGCACACACAAGTGCCCAAAAAGCTCAGCATGCTCCAGGAACCTTAGGAAGAACTGTGTGATCAATATTTTACAAAGCAAAGAGGGAGTGGCAATACATAAACTGAAAATGTAAGCCAGAACTACAACCAGGGAAGGTCATAAAGGAATCGAGATATAGTATGTAATACAACAGAGGGCTGATAATGGTTTTAAGCAAAGATAAGACATCATTTGATTTGAGGGTTTTTCCCTGTTTGCTTGGTTGGGTTTTGTTTCTGTTTTTTCATCTGTTCTTAAATGTCACATTGGTTGCTCAATAAATAGCCAAAATGTGTATCAGGCTCAGACAGGATACATTATAAATTCAAACACTGAATGTTAGTTTGTTCATTTACTTTATTACATATACATGTTATAAAATATTTATTCACATTGAGCAAAAAATCCTTAAAGTTAAAAACATATGTTGAGCAAAAAAGCAAACAAAAAAGAATCCTTACAGTGTGTTTTCATCTGTAAAAGAGGGGAGGAGTAACTTTACGGAGCAGAAACACAATAAACACTGCCTCAGCTAGGCGAGCAATATCAACGTTACAGTGAGGAAATCACGTTTATGCTGTTGTTCAGTCGCCAAGCGTCCCTGACTCTTCGCAACCCCGTGGAGCACACCACGCTTCCCTGCCCTTCCTCATCTCCTGGAGTTTGCCCAAGTTCGCGTCCATTTATTCAGTCATGCCATACTCAGCCTTTAATACGATGTTATAACATGGGACGAAAATAGCACTTTATCTTTGTGATCTTCCTCCAAGAACTCAAAAACTAAGTAACATAAGAAAACATTAATCAAAATGAAATTTGAGAGACAGTCAATGAAACACCTGATCAGTATTCTTCAAAACTGTCTAGGTCATTGAAAACAAGGAATGTTTGAGAAACTGCCACAATCCAGAGGAATTAAAGCATTATAAAAGCCAAATGCAATGTTGTATCCTCGATGAGATCCTGCAATGGAGAAAGGACAATGAAATCTTAACAAAGTATGAGGTTAAAATTGATGTTATCGATACTGCTTGGAGAAGGAAATGGCAACCCACTCCAGTGTTCTTGCCTGGGAAATCCCACGGACAGAGGAGCCTGGCAGGCTACAGGCCATGGAGTTGCAAAGAGTCAGACACAACTTAGCGACTAAACAAAAACAATCAATATTGCTCCCTTACTTGTGAGAGATGCCGACATAAGATGCTAACACGAGGGAAACTGGATACAGAGTACAAGAACCCTCTTAACTATTTAAAAACTTTCCTGTAAATCTAGAACATCTGCAAACTCAAAAAATTATTTAAAGAATGGAACATAAGCAGCAAAAACTAGTTATAAGATTACTTATGTCCAGAAGGAGATGATGATACGTTAAAATGTTTAGAATAATATAGCAGCAGGGAAGATGGAGGAAAAAAGATGGATTCAAGGCATATTTTGAAGACAGAATAAAAAGACCTCGGGGGGCTTCTCTGGTGGCTCAGTGGTAAAGAATCCACCATCCAGTGGAGGAGACAGGGATTCGACCCCTGACCCAGGAAGATTCCCCGTCCTGCGGAACAGCTAAGCCGACGCGCCATGACTACTGAGCCCTGGGTTTGGGGCCCACAATCCACTCGTGACGGCCACACACCAGAGAGCCTGTGCTCTGCCGGCACACTGCAATGAAGAGTAGCCCCGCTCACCACAGCTACAGAGAAAAGGCCTGTAGAGCAACAAGACTCCCCACAACCAAAAATAAATGAGTACGATTATTTTAAAAAAAAAAAAGAATTTGGGACTTCCAGTTAACGCAGAAGACTGAAGTCAGCATATCCTCGTCTCCAAAAATAAGAGTAAAACTGCACAAACTGCCAAAAACTATTTCAGGGATATGGAAATTACCAAAAGATAAACACCAAATTGAGAAGTATTTATTCATGGAAAACTACCAGATCCTCAGGTAAAGCAGTGGGAGTCAGTAGATTCCCAACACCAACCTCGCTTGGTCTACATAAGAACTTTCAACAGTTTTGAAACTCAGCAACTCTTGCTAGAGGGGTTGACGTGATTTGGAGTGAAAAGATGAAAAGTCACACTAAATACTGACACCAGAAATAAAAGGAAAAATCACGATAAAAATGAATGGGGAAAACCAGTAGCTCTATTAGGAGGAGGAGGAAGAAAAGTGTCTCAGGTGAAGGCAAAGGCAGACTGGCCAAAAATTTAACGGGCAGATCTTGAAAATCAGAGAGCCACAGAAGTGCTTGATGGACTCTACAAACCTCCAGCTGAGTAGGAAACTATGAGCACGCACACACATGAATAGACCCAAGAGGGCCAGGTACAAAATGAAAACTAAGGTCCACTTGGCTGTTGCCTTAAATTTGTGCTCTCCAATTCATACACACCCACCAGAAGATGGCTGAAGTCATCTTTGAGGTATCTGAATGCAACCTCTGCCCAATCACTGCCTGACCACTAAGTTACACAATTACAGGGTAACCCCTAGGAAGTCTGGCTTAAAAGATACAGACAGAAAAACAAACAAAAAATAACTAAGCAAATATAATAACAGCCCAACAAGCATGGACAACGACGTATTCCACAGATTGAGTTAAATTTAAAGGTGGTTTTAAGGAGACACAGGTGTATAGCACAGTCTTTTTGACTCTGTGGGAGAAGGCAAGGGTGGGATGATTTGGGAGAATGGCACTGAAATACATATATTATCATATGTGAAACAGATCGCCAGTCTAGGTTCGATACATGAGACAGGGTGCTCAGGGCTGGTGCACTGGGATGACCCTGAGGGATGGGATGGGGAGAGAGGCTGGAGGGGGGTTAGGATGGGGAACACATGTACACCGATGGCTGATTCATGTCAGTGTATGGCAAAAACCACCACAATATTGTAAAGTAATTAGCCTCCAACTAAAATAAATAAATNAGACAGGGTGCTCAGGGCTGGTGCACTGGGATGACCCTGAGGGATGGGATGGGGAGAGAGGCTGGAGGGGGGTTAGGATGGGGAACACATGTACACCGATGGCTGATTCATGTCAGTGTATGGCAAAAACCACCACAATATTGTAAAGTAATTAGCCTCCAACTAAAATAAATAAATTTTTAAAAAATAAAGTTTTTGGTTTTTTTTTTTTTAAAGAGTCCAATCCAAAATTCCTACATTATCTAATTTAAAAAAAAAAAAAAAAGAGGTAAGCAAACAAAGAGTAAAGTGGGACCCACACTTAAGATTTTTTTTAAAAAGCTGTCAGTAGAAACAAACTTTGGGTAGGTCCAGATGTTGGAATTTGTGCTTAGTCGCTCAGTCATGTCCAACTCTTTGTGACCCCATGGACTGTCGCCTCCCAGATTCCTCTACCCATGGGGATTCTCCAGGCAAAAATACTGAGGTGGGTTGCCATGCCCTCCTCCAGGGGATCTTCCCAACCCAGGGATTGAACCCAGGTCTCCCACACTGCAGGTGGCTTCTTTACCATCTGAGACACCTGGGAAGCCTAAAGACTTCAAAGTAGCTGTCACAAATACATTTAAAAGAATTAAAGGAAAATCCGGTGAAAATTACTCCACAAAAAGGATACATCAATAAATGGAAACTATCAGTTCAGTTCAGTCGCTCAGTCGTGTCCGACTCTGCGACCCCATGAATCGCAGCACGCCAGGCCTCCCTGTTCATCACTATCTCCCAGAGTTCACTCAGACTCATGTCCATCGAGTCAGTGATGCCATCCAGCCATCTCATCCTCGGTCGTCCCCTTCTCCTCCTGCCCCCAATCCCTCCCAGCATCAGAGTCTTTTCCAATGAGTCAACTCTTCGCATGAGGTGGCCAGAGTACTGGAGTTTCAGCTTTAGCATCATTCCTTCCAAAGAAATCCCAGGGCTGATCTCCTTCAGAATGGACTGGCTGGATCTCCTTGCAGTCCAAGGGACTCTCAAGAGTCTTCTCCAACACCACAGTTCAAAAGCATCAATTCTTCGGTGCTCAGCCTTCTTCACAGTCCAA
>SJYX01019573.1:216376-304880 GCA_006410675.1 Oreotragus oreotragus
GTTTTCTGAATGTTGAGCTTTAAGCCAACTTTTTTGCTCTCCTCCTTCACTTTCATCAAGAGGTTTTTTAGCTCCTCCTCACTTTCTGCCATAAGGGTGGTGTCATCAGCATATCTGAGGTTGTTGATATTTCTCCCGGCAATCTTGATTCCAGCTTGTGTTTCTTCCATTCCAGCGTTTCTCATGATGTACTCTGCATATAAGTTAAATAAGCAGGGAGACAATATACAGCCTTGATGTACTCCTTTTCCTATTTGGAACCAGTCTGTTGTTCCATGTTCAGTTGTAACTGTTGCTTCCTGACCTGCATACAGACTTCTCAAGAGGCAGGTTAGGTGGTCTCGTATTCCCATCTCTTTAAGAAATGTTCCCTTAGTATCTCTAATTTTCTTGAAGAGATCTCTAGTCTTTCCCATTCTGTTATTTTCCTCTATTTCTTTGCACTGATCACTGAGGACGGCTTTCTTATCCCTCCTTACTATTCTTTGGAACTCTGCAGTCAGATGCTTATATCTTTCCTCATCTCCTTTGCTTTTCACTTCTCTTCTTTTCACAGCTATTTGTAAGGCCTCCTCAGACATCCATTTTGCCTTTTTGCATTTCTTTTTTTGGGGGAATGGTCTTGATCCCTGTCTCCTGTACAATGTCACAAATCTCCATCCATAGTTCATCAGGCACTCTATCAGATATAGTCCCTTAAATCTATTTCTCACTTTCACTGTATAACCGTAAGGGATTTGATGTAGGTCATACCTGAATGGTCTAGCGGTTTTCCCTACTTTCTTCAATTTAAGTCTGAACTTGGCAATAAGGAGTTCATGATCTGAGCCACAGTCAGCTCCTGGTCTTGTTTTTGCTGACTGTATAGAGCTTCTCCACCTTTGGCTGCAAAGAATATAATCAATTAGTGTTGATTTTGGTGTTGACCATGGTGATGTCCATGTGCAGAGTCTTCTGTTGTGTTCTTGGAAGAGGGTGTTTGCTCCATGGAATTCTCCAGGCAAGAATACTGGAGTGGGTTGCCATTTCCTTCTACAGGGGATCTTTCCAACCCAGGGATCGAACCCAGCTCTCCTGTTTTATCTTCTTTTAGCTTTGCTTCCTTTTGGTCCTTACCCTACTGGTGGAAACCGTGAGTATGTGTAACAGCATCTACCACATATCATTTCAGCTTAGGCTGGATTTGAAAAGCCAAAATAGGAAACACTTAAGAAGCCCTGAGACTCACAAAGGAATAAATTAGAACTGCTGTTTCTTTTAAGCTTTGCTTTTTTCTTCTTTATTATTTATTTTTTTAATGTAATCTCTTTTATCAATCTTCATCATTTCATACTGTAAGCAAGTGAAATCACTAAAGGGAAATAACCTTATGAATCTACTGAGTGAAAAGAGAAAATGCCATGGTATAGATTATGGATGAGGAGGGAGACATCTAACTCTAGGGGTTCACAGTTGGTAAAAACTCAAGCTTTGTTGCACAGTAAGTATCATTATGTGCTACACAATTACTGGGTACTGACTGCTTGCAGTGATACAAGCATAAGCAATCCTTCAAAATTAAAATCAAGAAACTACAATCAGGCTATCTAAAGCACAGATTAGGAGCCAGCAGGTACCAACTTGTCTTATGAAGTGCTGCATGCTGTGATGATGCCTCCTCCTATTTCTGCTATCTGAAATGTGTCCTCCTTTCCTTCTTGTCTAAACAAGGACCCAGTTTCAGCCTTCCCTACTCCCTTCATCTGTCCAGCTTTCTAAATGATAAGAAGTGAAAAATAACCTCTGAGGACTGATAAGTGTACTAGGAATTTTACATTACCACTTTTAACCTTAACTACACCCTGGAGAAGGAAATGGCAACCTACTCCAGTATTCTTGCCTGGAAAATCCCGTGGACAGAGCAGCCTGGCAGGCTACAGGGTCGCAAAGAGTTGGACTTGAGTGGACGACGGAGCAAGAGCGCACTAGAACGACAGCATTCGCCGTTTCTCCACTCATCATGGCAGTCATTTGTCTCAAAGGATATTATCTGATTTAACACCTTCCCAACCTTGCTATCTGCTGGCATGTGTCCTCCGCAGCTTGATTACTGCATTCTCAATTACAGAACTGTGTCTTCTACTTCACTTTTATCTCGATTCATCTTCTCTACTTCTCCCCTCTCTCTCAAAATACACCCTTCCTATTTCTCAATCCATCTTCCTTACTATCACAATTACTACTAATAATAAAAGCTATTATTTTACACTGTGCTGACAGTCTGCTAAATACAAAACACTTCATTTAATGCTCACAATAATCCCTAATGTAGGTATTATCTTCCCATCTCACAGAGGAAGAGAAAGGCTTGGAGATTTTAAAGAACTTGCTCTCTCACAGAAGATGAAACATCACTGTGGACTGCCACAGCGATCACAGCCCTCACTGTGATTTCCCACCTACCCTCCACTCTCACCCTCTGTGACGGTTTGTACCATTTCAACTTTTAAGTTCAAACTACATTTCCAGAATCCTCTTCCCACCAGGGTCCTGGTTAGAGATGGTCAAGCACGGAAATTACTCTCTGAAGATTATGGTTAGATGGATGTAGAGCTGACAGAGTATTTCACTGTGTCTCTGTTCTCCCCTGTATTGCATGTAGCTCTTTCTTATTGTCAACCCTGCCAACCAAACAGCAACCTGCCAACCAAACAGCAACCTCAGGCCCACCATCAAAAGCCTGACTGAAAACCACAGAAGAGGTAGCTATGTAGAGACAACAGCTTTCTATACTTTCCACCAGCTCTACTGTGTGGGCCCACACTTCAGTAGCTGGGCATAACTAGCTTCTCACATTCCCCTGCAAACTTTGACTTGCCCACTGCACCACTGACTCAGGAAGGTTGATTAGTGACTTCTCTGATCTGCCAACTCCCCCTTACAGACTTTGGTTTCCAAGCTTCTCCCACAACTCCGTAAGGCCTTCTACCTTTCATAAATTCCTTAATTCCATGATACCGCAGCAGTTCGCTCTTCCTCTGTGATTGAACCCTAACTCACGCAACCACTCAAGCCTCCCCTCCACCTACTGACCAAGATCTCTGCAACTTTCCCTTTAGAGATCTTCCTGCATAACCAAATCTAAGCCACTTAATCCTTTGATAATCTCCAATCAAGCCTTCTTTCATCAGTTCTCAGCTGCCAATCTTTGAAAACAGGATGAAGAGCCCTCGTTCTATGAAGCCATATCATCCAAACTTGATCCTCCCATTTGCAAAAGAGCAAGATTTATATAAGAGAGAACACTAGAGAGTGTATCAGAGTAACGAAAGTGTTAGTTGCTCTGTCGTGTCCAACTCTTTGTGACCCCACAGACTGCAGCCCGCCAGGCTCCTCTGTCCATGAAATTCTCCAGGCAAGAGTACTGGAGTGGGTTGCCAATCCCTTCTCCAGGAGATCTTCCTGACCCAGGGATTGAACCCAGGTCTCCAGCATTGCAGGTAGTTTCTTTAACATCTGAGCACAAAGGAAGCTCTAGTTTAACAAATGCCAATACCAATTTATTACCTAAGAACAAAATAAGCTAAGAACATTTAATGTACTTCTGTGCTTTGGTTAGAGATGCGAAGATGGAAGAAAGGAAGAATAAAGAAGCAGAAAGATTCTGAGAAAAAAAAATTTGCTGGGACTTCCCTGTGGTCCAATGGTTTAGGCTCCACATTCCCAATGCAGGGGGCACAGGTTCAGTTCCTCGTTAGGGAACTAAGATTCCACACAGCCTCGCAAAAATAAATATATATATTAAAAATTTTTTTTGCTGATGTATGGTTTGCCTCAAATGGTTTTTTCCATTGGGAAGTAAGAATTTTTTTTAATGTAATCATTTGGGGTTTATCCAGTACATCCATAAAATTATTTTAAGATACCTCTTTTTTTTTCCTTTCCAAAAAGATCTTCCCTCAGTTTTGGCTAAAGTATTTCAAAAAATGTATTTCACTAGTCTTAGGTGCCCATTCATGAGAATAATTTAGTTCTCTTCTAGAAATCAATGATTACTGCCTTGGATTTTTATCACTAAAATATCATCAGGTGATTCTGATTTCAATCATATCAGTCCTGAAGTTATTCATCTACTCTTTCAACAAGTATTTACTGTGAACCTACTATAGATTATCACAGTTCAAGACAAGCTACCTAGCTATAAAATATCTCTAAGTAAAAGATGTCTTTCTGACAAATTAATCACATTTAAACAGAGCGATTTATCTTCCAAATGCTGCCCTGTAACAAATCTTCCCTGGACAGTTGTCATCTTAACAATCTCCCAAGCAAGAAAACTTGAATCTCTTTTGACTCTACTATTTTCTGTGATGCTGTGGATCTCACAGAATCATAGATTAGACAGGTCCTTAAGAAATCAACTAGGTGGGGCGGGGTGGGGCTTCCCTGGTGGTTCAGTGTTTAAGAATCCACTGGTGATGCAAGGGACATCAATTCGATACCTGGTAAGGGAAGATCCCAGGTGCTGCAGAGCAACTAAGCCTGTGCACACAACTGCTGAGCCCACGAACCTCGAAGCTGTGCTCTCCACAGCAAGAGAAACCACTGCAAGCAGCAGCCCAGGCACTGCAACGAAGAGCAGGCCCCATGCAGCAAAAAAGACCCCCCACAGCCAAAAAATAAATAAACCTTTTTTAAAAAAGAAAGCAACTAGGGCACCTTTTCCAAATTCAGAAATGTTGAACGAGGCATTCCCTGGTGGCCCAGTGGTTAAGAATCCACCTTGCAATGCAGGGGGTGCAGGGCGGGTTCCTGGTTTGGGGACTAAGCTCCCACGTGGCGTGGAGCAACTAAGCCGAAGCACTGCAAGTCCTGAGCCCTTGGACCACAGCTCAGCGTCCATGTGCTACAAAGAAAGCTCTCACATGACACAGCGAAGACCTGCGTGCACCTGCGATGCACTGAGACCTGCGTGCACCTGCGATGCACTAAGAGACCTGCGTGCACCTGCGATGCGCTAAGATAATGCTTTTTAAAAAATTACTGAAGTCACTTTGTCACAGTCAACTTCTAATTGATGGCAGATTTAAGACTGAATTCAGGATTTCTACCTACTATGAAATACAGTTTGCAGTCTGTGTATTCACTTCAGGAACAGACTAGGCAAGAAAGTCTTCAGGTACATCCCTGAGTAAATCTTCTAACCCTAAGGCAGTATGCAACAGTCCATAACTATGGGGCAAAACTTTGAGATGTTGATTAATACACATTACATGATCTCAGAACACAAAATTAACCTACTCTTTCTCAAATCATGGGGAAAGATTTATAATGAGGGTATATGGTGGTTTGGGGGTGAAGTCAACCAAATGCAGTCAGGTACTGCTAACAGACTGGATGGTTAATGATACACCATCTCTCAAAGTAGATCTTTATCAACACCAAGGCTGAGCTAGCTACCTTCCACTTGTTTCATTTCCTTATAATATCTAACCCAATAAGAAAGTTTGTAAATGTTCTTTGACATACTGTTTTTATACATTATGTCATATCATATAATAATTATTACTAATTTTACAAAGCAGTCAACAGGTCTAAAAATGCCTAAACTGATTTTAAAATGCATTAAAGCAATCATAAATATCATGACATTAATCTCTCCGCAAAATTTAGTCAGAGAACACTGGTCTCGTTTCTTTCATATTAAAACAAAAGAACAAAATATTTTGAGTTAAAACTCCATAAATATCATTGTGAAGTGAAGTCGCTCAGTTGTGTCCAACTCTTTGCGACCCCATGGACTGTAGCCCACCAGGCTCCTCAATCCATGGAATTTCCCCAGGCAAAAGTACTTGAGTGGGTTGCCATTTCCTTCTCCAGGGGATCTTCCTGACCCAGGGATCAAACCCAGGTCTCCCGCACTGCGGGCAGACGCTTTACCGTCTGAGCCACCAGGGAAGCACGTAGCTAAGTCAGTCAAACGTAGGGTAACGACAAACTTATCAAACAATAATAANGTGGGTTGCCATTTCCTTCTCCAGGGGATCTTCCTGACCCAGGGATCAAACCCAGGTCTCCCGCACTGCGGGCAGACGCTTTACCGTCTGAGCCACCAGGGAAGCACGTAGCTAAGTCAGTCAAACGTAGGGTAACGACAAACTTATCAAACAATAATAATGATAATGAAACATCGTCAAGTCACAAATCTAAAATACAATATGAGTTGGGAGCATATTATTACTAAATAGCATAGAAAGAATTGAAATTTCGGCTTAGACTGCAGATCTGTTCTCAAAGACTTTCAAAAATAAGTACTATCTAACATTCTCCCACTGATTCCTATTAATTTTCAGAAACTTTTCCACAGCCTTGCCTCTGTGGTAGAGCTGTTCACAAATGCTTGATTTTCTCTAAGAATACAGAAACATTTTCTTGAACTTCCCCACCCCGTTCCACTCTTGTAGCTACCATCTTTTAAGAATGTGAGAACACTGTAAAAGGAGGCCTCTTGTCAATTACCTACCCATGTAATAAACGTTTGGCAACAGGTACTGTGCTAGGTGTTGGGCCCTACAATCAACACAGCACTGCCTTGTGCTTGAAGAGCTAATTTCCCGGCGGAGGACACAGAGACAACCGCGGCGCCGTGCAGTCAGAGGGCGGCGAGGGCAGCGGAGGGGCAGCCTGCGCCCGCGGGGCAGCCTGCCTGAGGCAGTGGCGCTGGGCAGGCACAATCTGGGAATTATCCAAAGAACCCTGATAAAATCGTACCTTAAACTACTCTTTTAATTTGTCACTATTAATTTATTAAAGTCCATACTAAATGACTAACTATACAAATGGGGGGAAATTACCCTAGAAAAAACTTCCAAAGTTTAACACCTACAGAGTGCTTTTTAAATTTATAGTACTATGAATCTCAAGTGTAACATTCTTGAGCACTTACAAGAAAGGAGGTGGGCTAGTTATGGGAAGAACATCAAAGAAGAGTCTATTCCTATCCTCCTGACATGTTCATGAACATGTTTACTAACAATCACTATGACATGAGAATATAGAGAGAAGTTAAAAAGTTTATAATCCTTGAACTTCATAGAACAGTTGAATTAGGCCTAGGGTTTAGACCTTCTGATTCTCAATCCAGTTCTCCTTTGCATGACACCAGAAAACAGTTTTCTCAAAATATTTTTTTAGTAAAGTAACTCTCCTTTTATATTTCAGCTATTTCTGAGCAACAAATATTGGCTAAGACTTAACTGAAAAATATGGAGGGAATTCCCTGATGGTCCAGTGATAGGGACCCCTCGACTTTACTGCCAAGGACCGAGGTTCAGTGAAGACTAACATCTCACAAGCCACACAAGCCTCACGGTACAGGAAAAGACAGGAACTGAACTGTCCTCTGTCCTCTCAAGTCAGGTCTCTTTTTACTCATAACTGGCGAAAACCCTGAATTATTAAAAATATTTTAAAATCCCCCAAATCAGAACCTGATTAATACAGCTACACAGAATACAGCTACAACAGCTACAATTCTGTTGCTGTCTACAGACCAACAAAAGATTGTTAACATTGAAATTCAGAAGTTAGCTTGCCAACAGATGCAGCAATAGACATTACTGTCTACTGAAAACTGAAAGATTACTGGAGAACACATGCCAATTGCAGTGGGGAAAATACACCTCACCTAAAGAGGAGAGCTGAAGCTGAAACGCCAACACTTTGGCCACCTGATGCAAAGAACTGACTCACTAGAAAAGACCTGATGCTGGCAAAGACTGAAGGCAGGAGAAGAGGATGACAGAGGACGAGATGGTTGGATGGCAGCACCAACTCGATGGATATGAGTTTGAATAAACTCCAGGAGTTGGTGATGGACAGAGAAGCTTGGTGTGCTGCAGTCCACGGGATCACAAAGAGTCGGATAGGACTGAACTGACTGAAAGAGGAGAGTGAAAGAGCGGGTTTAAAACTCAACATTCAAAAAACTAAGATCATGGTATCCAGTCCCATCACTTCATGGCAAACAGATGGGAAAAAAGTGGAAAGAGTGGCAGATTTTATTTTCTTGGGCTCCAAAATCACTGCAGAGGGTGACTGCAGCCACAAAATTAAAAGATGCTTGCTCCTTGGAAGGAAAGCTATGACAAACCTAGACAGCATATTAAAAAGCACAGACATCACTTTGCTGACAAAGGTCCATCTAGTCAAAGCTGTGGTCTTTCCAGTAATCATGTAGGGATGTGAGAGTTGAACCATAAAGAAGGCTCAGTGCCTTAGNTGGAAGGAAAGCTATGACAAACCTAGACAGCATATTAAAAAGCACAGACATCACTTTGCTGACAAAGGTCCATCTAGTCAAAGCTGTGGTCTTTCCAGTAATCATGTAGGGATGTGAGAGTTGAACCATAAAGAAGGCTCAGTGCCTTAGAACTCATGCTTTCAAACTGTGGTGCTACAGAGGACTCTTGAGTTCCTTGGAAGCAAGGAGATCAAACCAGTAAACCCTAAAGGAAATCAGCCCCGAATATTCATTGAAAGGACTGATGCTGAAGCTGAAACTCCAACACTTTAGCCACTTAATGGGAAGAGCTGACTCACTGGAAAAGACCCTGATGCTGGGAAAGACTGAAGGCCGGAGAAGGGGGCAACAGAGGATGAGATGGTTGGATGGCATCACTGACTCAACGGACACGAGTTTGAGCAAATTTGGGGAGATAGTAAAGGATGGGGAAGCGACATGACTTAGCAACTGAACAACAACAACCTCCATAACCAAGTGATCAAACTCAGGATCACAAGTAATAGGACTTAACAATATATGACCCGGATGGGAAGCAATATAAAGTACACAGAAACACTCAGTAGTTTTTCTTGCCCAAAGTATTTAACCTGAAACTAACGAATCTTTAAATCTAGCTTACAGTTAGCTAGAGGAACTACTACACCATGAGGGGAGGAAAAAATCAAGACAAATCCAGAATGTGACTTGTTTTATAAGATAACTGGCTTGATCTCTTTTATTTTTAAAAAAATCCAAAATAAATAAATAAATAATTTTTTAAAAATCCATTTTATAAAATGGAGAGATGATGGGACTTCCAAGGCATCCAGTGGTTAAAACTGTGCTTCCACAGCAGGGGCCACAGGTTCAATCCCTGGTTGGGAAACTAAGATCCCACATACTGTGTGGCATGGCCAAAAGATAAAAAAATAAATAAAATGGAGAGGTGATATTGTTTTAGATTAGAAGAGATCAGAGAGACTTGGCCAAATGTAGTGAATAAACCTTGATAGGATCCTGGTTTGGTGGGATTAAGTATAAAAAGCCATAAAAGATCTTTCCAGCACAAATGGGGAAATGTAAACATGGATGGATACTAGATTACATTAAGAAATTAACAATAAGAAACTATAAATTAGAAAGTTAACAATAATGATATTTCGGCTATGTAAGAAAATGTCCTTATCTTTGGAAATGCAGGTTGGCACATTTAGGGGTAAAGTGACGTAGTGTCCACAGTTTAGTTTTCAAACGGTATAGTCAAAAAGGCTTCCCACATGGCTCAGTAGTAAAGCTGCCTGCCAATGCAAGAGACACGCAGGAGATAGTGATTCAATCCCTGGGCTGAGAAGATCCCCTGAAGGAGGAAATGGCAACCTATTCCGATATTCTTGCCTGGAAAATCCCATGGACAAAGCCTGGCAGACTACAGTCCATGGGGTCACAAAGAGTGGGACATGACTGAGTGAGCACACAGGCACGCATGGCCAAAAATAATGTACACATTATGGCAAGATGCCAATAAATCAATCTATAGGATTACTATATGGGTGCTTGATATTAAATTCCTGTGTACTTAAAACTGTTTCATAATAAAAAGCTGGAGTTGGATTGGGGGGCAGGTGGGAGGGAGCTTTGAGAGCTCCAATTCTACAAGGAAAAATAAAATCAATCTGATACTAAAGCTGGGACTTGTCTAGAACCGAACACAATTCTATTTTAATACAGCATCTATTAAATATAGTTTACCCCTCTGGTGGCAATAAGGTAAACAAGGGATGAAAGTTCCAATTAAAACACTTTAAAGACTGAGTCTACAATGTAATCATCAAATTATTTACAATAAATCTTTAATAGTTGTTTCTTTAAAGAGAGATTCATGGAGAGCATGACTAGATAACCATTCTATAACGATATTACATTCAACAAGACTCAACACACGTTTGTATTTTAAGCAAACGACAAATCAATCTGTGAACCATCCACTTCTTCTCTACAGACATTACAAAGACATTCAACTACAGATTTTCTTAAACCTGATAATACATTAAAGGAAATTATAAAATACTACAATTTGGGGCATCAATAGATCTCTTAAACATTTACAACTATGCATGAAACTTAAGTTACTGAAGAGAATTTTATCAACATTTTCTTCTGCAAAGAAAAATGTAAAGGCTATCTAACTTTAATCATAATCAAAGAAACAGAAAATAGGTCAATGCTAAAACGAGAATTTCAGTTAGTTTATAAATACTCATTAGTTTCCTACATACATATGAAAGAAAACAATCACATCATTAAAAGATAACTTTTACAACATTCTACACATTAAATTCTGGCTCTCCACTCAGAGATATTGCACAAGTTAATGCACAAATTACTAAGCATGTTGTCATTGCCACATAATCCAGAAACAAATTTTGCAATAAGGAAATCTCAAGCAAATAACCCAACTGTGAGTTCCCTGTATGCATCAAGAATAAATTGCACAAATTGTAACTTTTCAAGATATACGGAGTTTAACTAAATCTATTTCTTCTTTTTGATAAGAGGGGAAATATTTTCTGTTCGGTCAGTTCCACCTCAAAAAAAGAAAAAGGTAAAGGTGCCTAGAGTCACCTTTTAAAAGTAATTTTTGGGGGTAAGAATCAAGAAAATCATTTGGCTAGGCTGCAGCAAAACACACTGAACAAGCTACAACAGGGGCATACAAATTCGATCTACTTTTAAATATTTAGATTTTACTCCCAAGAGGAAACTTTTCAGGTTTTCTCATTTTCCTCACATATTTATTTTCGCAAGATCTGAACTAGAGAAATACACTTCTACAGAAAAGACATCATATTCGAACCAAGGCTTTCCCAGATTACCAAGCTGCGTGACCTTGGGCAAGTTCCTCAATCTGAGCCTCGATGTTTTCAACCGTAAAATGGAGAGACAGTCTCACCGCACTGGGCTTCGAAGGTGAGGCGAGACAATGCACGCTAAGTATCGGGGGCGTAACAAGTGCTCGCTAAACAGTCCATAAAGAGAAAAGGGCATCAACCCCAACCACTAGTGCACGACGATACAGCGGGCCAAAAACAAGCACTTTCTCGCTTCCTGCATGTAACATTTCTGCCTCTCCCAAGGACCAGGCGCAATCTTCCTTCCAAAGGCCCGGCGGAGTACGCGTCTTGACAGTTCCACCGCCCAGCGGTCTACTTCGCTCCGACCTGGACTTCAGGACAGGGATGCAAGGGACCCAAGGGCCGCCCACCCCAAGCGAGGCAACAACCCAGCAAAATCTCCGCCCCAGGGGCTGCGCCCGGGCGGGTAACGGCCCCCTCCTCACGTCCGGCCCCCTCCCCGCTCCCCCACCCCCACCGCCACACATCTGTGCGGGCGCGCGCGCGCGCTCACACACACACAGACACACACACACACACTCACGCACGCACTTACCCGCCGCTCCGCGGGGACGTAGGGAGCCGCAGACCCACCCCTCCGCCCCCGCGCGGCCTGTCACCGCGCCCCCCGGTCGAGGGAGGCTGCGGGCCCCCGGGGACCGGAGGGGCGCACGAGGAGTCGGGCGCGGGNGAGGGGGTAATCCCTGGGATGCACACAGGGCCCCGGGGGTGGGGGGGTCCGTCACATAGGGGAGGGGACAGGATTAACCGCCGCCACCACCGAGGCTGCGGATAGCCTTTCTGGGGTGCCCAACGCCGGCTCTCAAAGCAAAGTGCGGAGTGCCAGGGCCTCGCAGCCCGAAGGACCAGCTTCGGCTGGAAAGTCCTCGTGGGCCCGGTGAGCAGAGATAAGCATCGTGGGGTCCCGCCCCGCCCACACGGGCGGGTACCCGCTGTATACAAACTGCAGATGACGGGAGGGATGCCTCCCTCATCCGGGCGTGCCCCGGAGCCAGCGACGCGTCCCCCCCCAGAACCCCGGGCGCCCTCGCCCTCTCTTCCAGCGCCGTGTGGTCGCGGCCGGCCGGAACCGGGCTGGGCCACCAGCCAGCTCTGTCCTCCAGGCCCCAGGCCAGCCCCAGTGAAGCCTCAGAAAATGCCAGAACACCAAGGCCCTAGCCCCGCTGCGATCCTCATCCGCTGACAGCGACCTGATCCGTCCCCACCCATCCGGGGCCCGGCCATTCTCCTGCCTCACCTCTTACCTGCCTCTCCCAGGAAGAGGACTCAGGAAGGCCCTCCTGCCAGGACACCGGGGGCTGGAGAAATGAATGACCAGCTGGGGTTGGGGGGAGGGGGGTGCCTCGGCTCTCGTGGATCAGTTCCACCCATCCAGTGTCGCTTGGAGGAGACCCCCTCATGAGGAGGAGGGCGGGCCGGCAGAAAGGACAGACAGGCAGGGATGAGAAAGAAGCAACAGAGACAGCAAAGATTCCGGGCCTGTGCTCTCACGCACGCGCGTGCACCTCAGTTCTCTCGCGTCTCCGGGAGTCCTCGGCGCCGAGACGCCAAAACAAACCTCGAAAATGGTCTCCCGCGTGGGCTTCTGGCAGAGCGAGAGCAGCGGAGCAAGAAGAGGCTGCGACCCACTTCGAGTCCATAGCAAGTCGTTTGCAGGCGAAAAGATTTCGTTTTGGGATCTGGTTTCAGCATTTTTTCCTAAAAGACTTAAGAAATTTTTGTCGATTTGTCACCTGACCGTAAACCACTACCCTGGAGATCGGCCTTCTAAGTTTTACAGTTCACTGTTTACTTCTTGTATGTCTTCGAGGTCGGCCCAGCAAGTATTACTTTTTAATTGTTAACAAATGTGGAAATCTCGGCGCAGGAAGATGAGTTGACACTCCACCCCCGGGACTTGTGACAGAGTCTAAAACCCAATCGCTTTCACTGAGTCTTTTCTTCACTCCCCGTCGCCCCGCAGTACTAAGTACAAATCCATCGCGTTAGCTTTGGAGGCCTCTGTCATGTGACTGACCTGCACTGTGCATTGACTTCGGCCCAAACTACAGTCTTCCTGAGAGTATCTGTCCTGCCCCATCTCTTGTTTCCTCAAATACCCCTTACAACTTCTTGTGCCATTTCTTCCTTTAGCATCTGCGTGCTTTCTTGGCAGGTTATGGATCCCACCTGCTTCCTGCCTTTTCCAGACCTCATATCCACTTAAACAGTTGAAATAAGAGTGGTGCCCACCCAGAGGTAAGCAGCTACCCAACTTGCGGCACTGAAGAACAGGGGAGATCGCACCTGTGGGGCAGGGACTGAAGGAAAGGGTGTTATGTAATAAAATATCTAGATCCCCTTCGTGAAATTTTTATTACAGGCACACTAGCGGTGTTAAAGGAGCAAGAACAGAGATGTTCATTGGCAAGTTTTTGTAATGGTGAAGCCTGGAAACCTAAATGACTCCGACTGAGCGAATATATAATGGTTCATTTGCTCTGCAGAGAATTAGGCAGCCACCACAAAGAAAGGCTAAATGCTGGAGGACCTCAAAAATACAAAGCCTGATAGAAAAGCACTTTGAAAAAGTAGAGTACTATTAAGCTTATGTATGCAGAAAACCGGTCCTTAAGATGGCTTTGGGTTCTAACATCTAAGCCTGATATACCACAGAAAAATAAAGGCTCTCAATATGCTTGGGCAGGATTTAAATCTTAAACTTTTATATTATATTCCATGGTTCCTGCTGCTGCTGCTGCTAAGTCACTTCAGTCGTGTCCGACTCTGTGTGACCCCATAGACGGCAGCCCACCAGGCTCCCCCATCCCTGGGTTCCTAGCCTGATCATATAGTAGTCACTCAATAAATACTTGTTTACAAAATAATCTCAAGATGGAGATGGATTTTTCTTCATACCTCTGCTCACTTTTTCTCTCCCTACCCTAACTGGGACTTCATCCACCATTTTCCACCACACGTGTATATTAATAAGAGCCTCTTTTTTTCTTTTTCTCCAGTGTCTTTTTACATTGGTGAGATACTTGCTTAGACCGTAAATCTCTGGCATCCTGGCTTATTTGGGGATGTATGATTACAAATTTGTGAGCTTGGAATATTTTTTTCAGCTGCAAGGAACAAAACAGCTTAAACAGTAAAGTTTATTTTCTCACATAACAAAAATGCAGTAGCTGGGCCCAAAATTGGCTAGGGCTGTGAATTGTCATCTCTGCAGTCAGAAGATGACTGCCTCAGCTTCAGACATTATGACCTCCCATTCAGGAAAGGGGAGAATGTCTTCTCCCTCTCTAATAAACTTAATTTTAGAGTAGTCTTAGATTTACAGAGAAGTTGAGAAGATAGTACAGAGAGTTCCTATATACCCCACACCCAGTTTCTTTAATTCATATCTTACATTAAAAGGGTAATTTGTCACAATCAGGGAACCAATATCGATACAATATCATTAACGGAAGTCCACACTTGACTCAGATTTCCTTAGTTTTTACCTAATGTCCTTTTCTTGTTTCAGAATCCCATCCAGGATACCACATTACACTTAGTCATCGGGCCTCCTCAGGCTCCACTTGGCCATGACTTCCTTTGTTTTTGATGACCTTGACAGTTCTGAGGAACGCTTGTCAGGTACTTTGAGGAATATCCCCTCGATGTAGCGTGTCTGCTGTTTTTCTGGCGATTAGACCAGGGTTGTGGGTTTGGGGGAATGCAGATCACTGCATGTCATTCTCACCACAGACTTATCAAGGACATTCCTGACCACATGATTTATGGCTACTGAGCTTGACCTTGATTGCCTGTTTGTGGTTTTATTTGTCAGGTTTCTTCGCCTTCTTTCCACGCAGTACTGTCTGCCAAGAAATCACCCTTCTCACACCTGGAGGGTGGGGAGTTAGGCTCCATTCCCTGGAGTACAAAGTATCAACATGAATTCCATGGAATTCTGCATGGGAGATATGTCCCTTCTCCCTCAGTTACTTACTTATGGAATTGTTATGTTACTATGGACTCATGGGTTTTATGTTATCTCTGGTTTAAAGAACCTCTTGTTGAAAGTGAAAGAGGAGAGTGAAAAAGTGGGCTTAAAACTCAACATTCAATCTCAGCCCCACTGGGCCCTGGAAAGGCAGCGGGACCTCCTCCATCCCGGGACCCCCAAATGCACCCAGAGTCATCAGGGTCAGGGCTGGGGGTGCTGGGTCCTCCAGAGGCGCTCTCCTGGGCGGACCCGGGTCTCCCAGGCTGCGCACAGGCAAACCCTACTCCGAAGCCGGGCCGGCCGGGGTTGGGGGCCGGCTCAGAACCCACAGACTGCTACGCTCGTCCCGCGGCGCGAGGCGGGGTCTGGAGGGCGCCAGGGGTCATCAGGACCTTCCGGGGCGGCTGGGGTGGGGGGTGGGGGTCGCGGGCGGGACTCCGGGATCTGCGCCGCGGAGCCGGGGCCCCAATGATCGGAGCGGCCAGACTGGACGAGCCTGGGGACCCGAGCGACTGGGAGAAGAGAGGGCGCGGAGCTTCGCAAAGCCCGGCCTGTTCCGTGCGTCAGCGTTGTCCTTCGCCGCCGCCAGGCCAGGCATGACCTTGAAAAGGTCAAAGTGGCCGCCACGCACCCCACCGCGACCCGCCNGCGGCCAGACTGGACGAGCCTGGGGACCCGAGCGACTGGGAGAAGAGAGGGCGCGGAGCTTCGCAAAGCCCGGCCTGTTCCGTGCGTCAGCGTTGTCCTTCGCCGCCGCCAGGCCAGGCATGACCTTGAAAAGGTCAAAGTGGCCGCCACGCACCCCACCGCGACCCGCCCCGGGCACGCTCGGCGCAGGGGCGGGCCGCGGTTCCCGACATGCCCCGCGGCGAGACGCACGGGCCAGCGGGCGGGGCCTGGGTGGGGGCGCAGCCAATAGTCGCGGCGCACGGGGGTCCGCGGGGCGAGGCGAGACGCAGCTCCCGGCAGCCCGCGCGGGGGCGGCGCGCGCGCCCAGGGGGCGGGGCCCGGGCGGCGGCGCAGCCAATGGGCGCTGCGCGCGGGGGCTGCGGGGCGGGGCGCGGGCCCCTTAGCGGCTGCGCGGTNCCCTCAAGCTTATCTTCTACTGTGTAAATGATCTGTGGGAAATCTGTTATCCTTGTCATCCTCAGGGCAGCTGCGGTTGAAACTCAACTTTGCCGTTTTAAAAAGCAAAACATTAACAAGGTAAATCTTCTGATAAAAAGTGCACAGTGCTTCCACGATCAAAGAAAACTCATTTCTGGGATTTCTGCTGTTTCGAACAGCCCTCGACGTTTTCTGAGTTTGGTGAAAGGCCATATGAAGGATTTCTAACAGAGGGATTATCTTGAATTTTCTGTGATCCTGATCATCTCCAATTCTTTCCTTTATCTGTTGCTAATACGTACATTTCTTTAAAATTGTTATATATTTCCTGTTATTAATAGAAAATGTGGAAAACATAAGGGGAAAAATCTGCTGTTTCGAACAGCCCTCGACGTTTTCTGAGTTTGGTGAAAGGCCATATGAAGGATTTCTAACAGAGGGATTATCTTGAATTTTCTGTGATCCTGATCATCTCCAATTCTTTCATTTATCTGTTGCTAATACGTACATTTCTTTAAAATTGTTATATATTTCCTGTTATTAATAGAAAATGTGGAAAACATAAGGGGAAAAACCCTCTAATTCGTTCTGTAGCTCTGTTTCCATCCCATCTTTTCTCCCTGTATGGAGCTTTGTTGTAGGGGTGTTTTTTCGCTTTTAGATACATTTTTAGATAGTTTTTAAGTAATTGCACATGTAATTTTATGTCCTACTTTTTTCACTTACACAGCAGTAGTTTGACTATCTTCTCTTATACTTGCAAGCAAATTTGAACAGCTGGCATATGTACTTAAAGTTTTACGTTTATTCTAACCTTTTTAATGAAAAATATGCATAAAATGGATATATGTAGAGCCAATGACAGCTTCTTGGCTGCCATGGGACACATTAGAGATTTTTTTTTTTTTTTTTGGCGCTTAGTGTCTGAGCAGTGAGAGCAACCACAGGAGATCCCAATGCTCAACTAGATCTGAGAAGTGAAGCTCACACAGATAACGACTGTCCCTTTTATATTCCGTTAGCCCTTGCACAGCATGATCGAATTTTGCTTACAAGGTCAAAAGAATATTATGGATTACCATTGGGGGAGAATATCCTGTTTTGGAAAAGGACCCAGAGGTACTTAAATCATGTGTTTTATATGAGTTGGTGCATTCTAGCACTATCTAGTTAAAAGATAAGCTTTTTTTGTGTGTGTGTGGCTGTACCTTGTAGCATGTGGATCTGTTCCCTGACCAGGGATCAAGCCCAAGCTCCCTGCATTAGGAGCTCAGAGTCTTAACCGCAGGACCACCACGGCAGTCTTAAGACATGCTTTTTTTTCTTTACTATATTCTTCTTTATTTATTTGTGGCTGTGTTGGGTCTTAGTTGCAGCAGCTGTGCACTCTGGCTTCTACAGTTGAAGCTCGTGGGCTTAGTTGCCCCAAGGCGTGTAGGGTCTTAAGTCCCCATCCAGGGACCGAACCTGAGTACACCAAGGAGGAGGAGAGTACAACAGAGGATGAGGTGGTTGGGTGACATCACCAACTCGATGGACATGAGTCTGAGCAAGCTCCGGGAGTTGGTGATGGACAGGGAAGCCTGGGGGGCTGCAGTCCATGGGGTCACAAAGAGTCAGGCTCGACTGAGCAACTGAACTGAACTGAACGCTGTATTGGAAGGCAGATGGTTAACCACAGGACCACCAGAGAAGTCCCCCAAGATACGCTTTTAAAACATCAAGTTGTGTGGTCTTCCCTGGTGTGGTCCAGTGGTTAAGATTCTGTGCTTCCAAGGCAGGGGACCAGGTCCTGCATGCTGCAACCAGGAGTTCGCATGCCGCAACGAAGACTGAGGATGCCGGGACCCAGCACAGTCAAATAAATATTTTTTTAAGAAAAACATCAAATTGTGAACAATAATATTTTTTAAGAAGGTGGCTATTTGTTTGGGGCCTCCCGGTGGCCTCCACCACTGCAGCAGCCCCCAACGGAAACACTGCCCGTGGGCTCCTCCCTTCTGACTTGTCAACGAAACAAGGATTGGCTGCTTCTTCCCTTCCCCCTGTTTTTATTTATACTGGCTTCTTACTTCTTTTCTGTTCCACTTTTTCCTTCTCTCTCTACCTGTACCGCATTCTCCTTTATCAAACGTTAGTTATTTTTCACAAACATCCTGTGAAGCAGGTTGCAGAATTAATACCTCATTTACCTACGAGGAAGAACTGTCAGAGAAAGGTTGGGTTGCACCAGGGCCCTGGGACATCTACTGGAGCAGCCCTGAACTGGAGTCTGCCTGTCCAGCCCTCTTTGCTCCCGATGTCTCACCTGGTTCCTTGATGCCAGCTCCCTCCATTTGCCTAATGCCCTGTGCCCCTCCCAGCACCAGGGCTCTGCTTTCCAGGTTTGGCCTCGCTATTCCTGAAACCATGGTCCTTCTGTCCAAGCCTTCCCAGCCCCATCTCAGATCTGCTCTGCAGGACCCTAAGCCCCCATGGTACACCATCAAGTGGGCTGACACTAGCAAAGGTGAGTGAAGAGTTAGCCATATCCCTCCTTAAGGTTCATCATATGCCTCAACCCAGTGTGACATAGCTCCTTCCACAAGTGGTTTCTGCAAGGCAAGTCACAAGGGTTGGTGTCCTTTCTTCAACTGGGTCTACACTATAGACCAGCCTGGCTGAAGCTGAGCAGAGCGGGGTTCAGTGTCCCACTGAGCCTTCAGGCCCTCCAGACTGCTCAGACCAGTCTCAGAGAGTGGGGCTCCCTGTGCCCTCAAATGGTAGTCATTCTGCTTGGTAGCTCGGGCCAGCCTGAACCATTCAGAACACTGCAGTTGGCAGTATCTGCCTTCTCGGCCACTTCACTCAGCATCCTCATCTGAAGACGGGAAGGCATCCTGGCCCAGGGTTGTGGTGGACACAGTGGGGTAAGGCATGTGAAAGCCACTGGGAAACAGCACTTGTCCCCACCTGCTGCCCGCAAGAAGCCCAGCACTGCCCCTCCCTGTAGACTACAGAGCCAGCCGGCCCTTCGGAATGGAGGGCACCCAACACCACCGGAAGGTTTAGTTATGGCCTCACGTTGTGAGTCACCACCTCTAGTTCCTGGAGTTCACACCAATGCTCAGGCCCTGATGAGCCAACTGGCCAGTCAGCCGGCAGCACAGAGCGGGGTCTGTGCCAGGAGAAATCTGTGCTGCTTTCTACACCATGGGAGACACAGCCGACTATCTAGAGCCCCTGAGACCATCCTTCCCCCACTCTCCCTAACCCTCTTCCACCATCCCTGAGAGCCAGGCTCCCATGTCCTCTGCCCTGGAAGCAATTCACCAAAGCAGGAAATGCTGAAAGATGTTACCCCCAGAGGCTTATAAAGTTATAGAGACCTTCTTGAGCAGAGAAACCGTACTGTGATTGGTCTGGCTTGGGTTCCCATGGGCACTGAGCTGGGCTTTTACTATAACTTCTTGTACAGGCCGATGCCTGACTTTGCTGAGCATTTACCTGCCAGTCCAGTCTCCGTGCCCTGCCTTTCACCTAACTCTACTGCCATAAGATCTGGTAGCCTGAGGGGGCCTATGAGTCAGACATCCCAGTGATGATGAGTATACTCAGTGCCCTGGTAGGGTTTCTGAACGCCGTTCTCCTTGGACAGGACCAGGACTGGTGCAGACGTGTGAGGCCCTGGACCATCTTACCTCAGAGAGTAAGGAAGTGCTCAGAAGATCATAAAGGCATGTTAAACAGCGTCAGGAGTCAGCGGAAAGGAACTGCTGCTGGCCAAATATGGGACACGTTGAACACTAACACAGTGAATTCTATCCCATATTATAAAATAACCCATGAGTTATATGGACACACAGGAAGAAGAAGGGAAAGCCTCCACAGCAGAAGAATTCAGCTAATAAGTAAAAAGAATGGTAGAGTTAGGTAATTCATGTTGCGTGTTCAGACAGGTGGGTGAAAGCGTGATGAGAAATACAATACTTACTTTCAAAGTCTCTCTTCTCAAATTATTAATTACAAAGGGGAAACAGCAACTTTATGATGGAGAAACCTGGCAAACACCATCTTTAGCACACAAAACAAATACCCTGCAGCTCTGCCACTGAGGCTTCCAGAAGTCACCACTGAAGTGGCCACGAGGGGCGACCTTTGTCCCTGTGTACATGCTGTGCTCAGCAACTTGTGCTCAGTGTCAAGCTATGCACTTGAGTGCAGATGAATTCAGGCCACGTACACATTGCTACACTGATTACTGACCAAGGAAGTACTTTCAACTCCATAAATACCTGTTTCCTATGGATGGCCACTCGGCATACAGGTCAGACTTGACTTTGAATTTCTGCCAAACTGTGAGTTCAGGCAGGCTGCTTAACCTCTCTGAGCTTCAATCTTTCATCTGCATAAAGGAGATGATAATAATAATGCCTATTGAATGAATCAGCAATTCCATTCCTAGTATTTCCTCACGAGAAATGAAAACATAGGTCCACACAGAGAGTTGCACATGTATGTTCACAGCTGCTTTGTTTATGATAGCCCCAAACTGGAAACAACCCAAATATTCATCAACTGGTTAGCAAAGAAAGGAAAAAACCAGGGCTCCCTTGAATGACTTTCAAAAGCACTATGCTAAGTTGAAGAAACTATACAAAAGCCTACAATGCATGATTCCATTTATATGAAATTCTAGAAAAGGTAAAGCTATAGTGATCAGTGAGTGGTTGCCAGGAGCCAAAAGTGGAGACTTGTCTGCAGAAGGATAATGGGAATATTCTATTTAACATGTCATGAACATTGTGGTGTGGTGGTGGTGAAAAGCTTGTGTACTTTTGTCAAAATTCATCAAATTATACACATTAAATTGCTGGATTTTGTTGTAAATTAAGCCTAATGAAACTGATTTTTAAAAACCTACTTTGCAATGTCACTGTGAGGGTTAATAGAATGATACATATGCAGCCCCGAGTTCAGTGCCTGAGTAGGACAGCAGATCTAAAATAATAGCTGTTAACCAGGCACACAGTCTTTGACCATGCAGGCAAATGTGTAGGCAAGAGGCTACCCAGGGGAGCCACCCTCTCAAGACGTTTGCAACTGAACTGAGTGGTGGAGTAAGGAGAACGCAGGGTGGCAGATTCTAAAGGAGGGACTGCGGAGTTTCGGAGCCCCACAGAGGACGGTGTCACCGCCCTCGGGGCATCAGAAGCTCCTCGTGCCTGGGAAATGGGCACGCACTCTGATTGCGGAGCCACCCTGCTGTCCTCCAGTTCAGACTCAGGAAGTGCTGCCTGGGCACCACCTCGGCAGGCCGAAATGGTGAAAGTTCACGCCTGCCGCCGCCCACGCCTTCGGCTGCCCCTCCCTGCACCCTGCCCTGTGCAGCGTCGTCCCATTTCTCGCTAGGGCAGAGCCCCACACCCACACAAGGGAATACACATTCGCTCCAGTCTGGAAGCCCTTAGCCCGAGGGTCAAACCTTCTGCTCCAGGGCCCGGGCTGGCGGGGAGGGGCAAGAGAAAGACAGCCGCGCCAGAGACAGCCTCACGGTTACAGCCGGGGATCGCAGTGTGTTTACGTGTGTTGTGTCTTGTTGCTTGGCAACCAAGTCTGGGCCGCAAGCGGGCTGGGGAGCAGGGGTCTCCTCGCGGGAGTGGGTTTCGGTGACTCATTCCTGCGCACTGTGGCCCCTGGGATGAGGTTACCAGGTACACGCGGTTTCAGGCTGGGTGCAGCCGGCCAGGCTTCCTCTTGTGGAACCGAGCCCGGAGCAGCAGGAACACGAGGTACTGAGAGTCAGACCACTGGTGGGTTCCTGGTTCTGCCAGCTGTGTAGCCTTGGGCTACACAGTCCCTTAACCTTAACCTCTCTGACCTCAGCCTCCTCATCATGACTGGAAGCCTATGAGATCACATTAAGAGTGACTCCTTACTGGGGGCTTACAACGGACTTTAAACATATTACCTCATTCACACTTATCTCCCTATTGAATTTGACAATGAGGAAACTGTAGTCCAGGGCAAAATAAACTAACTTTCCTAAAATCACCTAAATTGGAGGTGGAAGAAACAGGATTCCAACTTGGTTCTCTGTGGTGTAGCACTCTGACTTTTCATTGTGACATTCCACTTCAAGTGCCCCGGGGGTTCAGGGACCGAGCTCCTGGACTCAGCCTGCAGCAGTTCTCCAGGGCGGCCCCACAGCTGGAGGGCTGGAGAATTCTCCCTGACATCAGGGCCAGGCCTGAGTCTTGCAGATGGTCCCTGCACTCAGCCTGTCTCCTCTCACTGGAGACACCAGGTTCCCTTTTCTGTTCTTGCTTCACCTGCACAGGCTATCTTCCAAGTGCCGTAGGATGTCAGATTTTGACCAGTCTCCTTACAGCTGCAGCAATCTCTTGAGTCAGGGTAAAGGAAACAGATCCAGCCATGTCATTCTGTAACAGACCAGGGTTCTTGGCCTCCTTAGTTAACAGGAATTGACAAGAGGCCAGACAAGAAATTCAGGAAGGCCTTATTGGGGCCCTACTGCAGCAAGAGGGAGGAAGAACAAGTAAGGGGCTCCTGTGCTCTCTTGCAAGTGAGCTGATTCCTTATATGAGGTGAGGGTCGGCCCGGAGGGGTGGCTTGCGCGGTTTGCCCACTGCCTTTGGTGGTGTTGAGCGCAGGGAGCACGCGCTCTATGCTGCTTTTGCTCTGGACCCCTGCTTTTGCTCCCAGCTCTTCAGAAATGGCAGTGGGGGGTTTTGGTCTGTTTGTTTCCTGTTGTCCATAATTTGTCCCAACTTCACATGGATATAGTTATTTTTAGTCCCTTAGAGTTTCTTTGCATTTGGTTGCTGTAGGAGATATGTGTCCAGATGGAAGCACTGCAGCAAAGGGTCCCAAGTCCCAGTCTGTCTCAACAACCCTTCACGGAGCACCTCATTGGCCTCCATGCCCATAGGATGAAGTTAAAACTCCACAGTGTGGCAGGCAGTCAAGGCCTCCGTGCTGGGGCCTCTGCATCGCCACCCCCTCATTGTTACTCTCATCATCGCCTGTTCTCCAGCCCCAGATCCTCAACCAGCCCCACCTCTCAGGCCCGCAGGTTCAATGCTGAACGCCTCCTCCCCTCCCCCGACTCCCTCCACAGGCCTCCCTGACAATGCTCTCCTGAGGCCCTCCCAGGCTGACTACAGCTCAAGGAGGCAGGGCTTCACTGCTCCATTTGACAGGGAAGGAAACTGAGTCTCACGCCCTTCCTGCCAGGCTGACAGTCTCACTCTCACCCTGTTCATCTCTGTCACTGCAAGGCTTTCTCTGGCCGCATGTACAGCTGCCGCCCAGTGAGACCGGAAGCACCTCAAGGGAAAGTACCCCAGCTTCACCTTGCATGCCTGCTTCTGCCTAGGACGAGCTGTGTATATTTGCTGCGTAAGCAGATGCATGGGTAGGTGAAGGACAAAATGTTTGTTTCATTGTTAAAAGTGATATTTATTTTTGGCTGCACTGAGCCTTCCTTTGCTGCATGCAGGATTCTCTTGTTGCAGAGCGCAGGCTCCAGGCTCACAGGCTTCAGTAGCCCCAGTTCGCAGGCTCTAGAGCACAGGTTCAGGCGTTCTGGCGCACAGGCTTAGTTGCTCCGTGGCATGAGGAACCTTCCTGGACGGAGGGGTCAAATCTATGTCCTCTGCACTGGCGGGTGGATTCGTAACCACCGGACTACTGAAGTCCCAACACGTTTATTTTAAAGAGCCAAAAGCCTCCAACAGTAAGAATTTGAGACTACGGAATAAGGGCAGGAAATCTCTGGTTCATGACCCTTGGCCTAATTTCATCTAGCTCTGGACACTTTTAAAACATCTAGTCTTATTATTCAGTCCTATTTCTCCCCTGCTGCTGCTGCTAAGTCACTTCAGTCGTGTCCGACTCTGTGTGACCCCATAGACGGCAGCCCACCAGGCTCCCCCATCCTTGGGATTCTCCAGGCAAGAATACTGGAGTGGGTTGCCATTTCCTTCTCCAACGCATGAAAGAGAAAAGTGAAAGTGAAGTCGCTCAGTCTGTCCGACTGTTAGCAACCCCATGGACTGCAGCCCACCAGGCTCCTCCGTCCATTGGATTTTCCAGGCAAGAGTACTGGGGTGGGGTGCCATTGCCTTCCCCAACAGCTGTAAAAAAGCAGTTTTAAATGTTGTAAGTAAGTGTATCCTGAAAAGCCACAGCAATTTGGACACTCACTGCTCTTCTTAGGACCTCCGTTTCCCTGCATGCACAATAACAAGTCAGCCTAGAGGGGTGTTTTTCAAACTGCAGGTCCTGATGCATTCACTAGTATGCTGTGAAATCAAAGTAGTGGGAAATAACCTGCATTGGGTAGAAAATGTCACACAAAACACGACTATTACGTTGTGAAATTTTAAATTGAGTGTGTGTCTTTATGATAGGACCTTTTGTAACATATATTTTAAATTCTGGGTGACAATCAGGAGAATATGAAAGCCCCTCTCCTTCAGAACTGAAGTGCAGGCGGACCACCCACAAACACTTTTTGTGGTGGGTGAACCCTGCTGTAACAGCCATCCAGAACCCCTCCACTGTTCCTCAGTTTGAGAAAAGGAAACAATATAAACATTGTTAAAGAAAAAAAAAGTATACTAGATCTTTTCTGTACTGCTTTAAAAATAATAGATGCTGTGGTTAAAAATTTTTTTACATAGTACTGAGCCAAGGGAGAAAAGGAAAAATCATTCTCTCCCTTTCAACTCCCAGACACAAGCTCTGTGTGGAGCCCAGTGGACTGAGGGGCACTGCTGCTCTGAATTTACCCTTTCACCTGCTCAGAGGCCAGGGCCCCACAGGTGCTCCCAGCCAAGGACTGAGGGGCCAAGCTGGGGCGCATTCTCAACCTCTCTGCCTCTCTCCGCAACCCTGCACTTTGCCCCCTCCTTCCCAAGCTGCCCCGAAGCCAGCACAGTTTTGCATTGTCATTTAACCAAGTTGAATCTGACTCATGCCTAGATCTTACTTTCTAAATATTGTTCTCCAGTGAAACAAACTAGACCTCCTAGAAAAAGGGTTGATCCCAAAGCTGGAACAGGGGAAGTACAAGGTGAGCCTGGAACATCTTGTGTCAGACAATAAAGAAGTGCTCAAATGGCGATGGGGTACATCACAGGCACAGGGACCAACTCGAAGAGGTTCCCGATAGCTGAATGTGGTACTATCTGAACGAAAATAAAGGTGTGATAGTAACGGGTTATTACCCATAGATTATAGAGTGGACGGAGAAGGGAATGGCACCCCACTCCAGTATTCTTGCCGGAAAATCCCATGGATGGAGGAGCCTGGTAGGCTGCAGTCCATGGGGTCGCTAAGTCAGACATGACTGAGCGACTTCGCTTTCACCTTTCGCTTTCATGCATTGGAGAAGGAAATGGCAACCTACTCCAGTGTTCTTGCCTGGAGAATCCCAGGGATGGCAGAGCCTGGTGGGCTGCCATCTATGGGGTTGCACAGAGTCAGACACGACTGAAGTGACTTAGCAATAACAATAGCATAGAGTGGAAGTGAGAAATAGATTCAAGGGGTTAGATCTGATAGAGTGCCGGAAGAACTATGGATGGAGGTTCCTGACATTGTACAGGAGACAGGGATCAAGACCATCCCCAAGAAAAAGAAGTACAAAAAGGCAAAATGGTTGTCTGAGTAGGTCTTACAAATAGCTGTGAAAAGAAGAGAAGCGAAAGGCAGCAGAGAAAAGGAAAGATATACCCATCTGAATGCAGAGTTCCAAAGAATAGCAAGGAGAGATAAGAAAGCCTTCCTCAGCGATCAATGCAAAGAAATAGAGGAAAACAATAGAATGGGAAAGATTAGAGATCTCTTCAAGAAAATTAGAGATACTAAGGGAACATTTCATGCAAAGATGGGCTTTGGACAGAAGGACAGAAATGGTATGGACCTAACAGAAGCAGAAGATATTAAGAAGAGGTGACAAGAATATACAGAAGAACTGTACAAAAAAGATCTTCATGATCCAGATAATCACGATGGCATGATCACTCACCTAGAGCCAGACATCCTGGAATGCAGTCAAGTGGGCCTTAGGGAACATCACTACGAACAGTTAGTGGAGGTGATGGAATTCCAGCTGAGCTATTTCAAATCTTAAAAAATGATGCTGTGTGGAGCCCAGTAGACTCCTGCTGCATTCAATATGCCAGCAAATTTGGACAACTCAGCAGTGGCCACAGGACTGGAAAAGGTCAGTTTTCATTCCAATCCCTAAGAAAGGCAATGCCAAAGAATGCTCAAACTACTGCACAATTGCACTCATCTCACACACTAGCAAATGCTCAAAATTCTCCAAGCCAGGCTTCAACAGTACATGAACCATGAACTTCCAGATGTTCAAGCTGGTTTTAGAAAAGCCAGAAGAACCAGAGATCAAATTGCCAACATCCGTTGGATCACAGAAAAAGCAAGAGAGTTCCAGAAAACCATCTGCTTTTGCTTTATTGACTATGCCAAAGCCTTTGACTGTGTGGATCACAACAAACTGTGGAAAATTCTTAAAGAGATAGGAATACCTGACCTGACCAGGTCAGACTACCTGACCTGCCTCTTGAGAAATTGTATGCAGGTCAGGAAACAACAGTTAGAATTGGACATGGAACAACAGACTGGTTCCAAATTGGGAAAGGAGTACATCAAGGCTGTATGTTGTCACCCTGCTTATTTAACTTATATGCAGAGTACATCATGAGAAACACTGGGCTGGATGAAGCGCAAGCTGGAATCAAGCTTGCCAGGAGAAATATCAATAACCTCGGATATGCAGATGACACCACTGTTATAGCAGAAAGCAAAGAAGAACTAAAGAGCTTCTTGATGAAAGTGCAAGAGGAGAGTGAAAAAGTCGGCTTAAAACTCAACATTCAGAAAACTAAGAGCATGGCATCTGGTCCTATCACTTCATGGCAAATAGATGGGGAAACAGTGACAGACTTTATTTTCTGGGGCTCCAAAATCACTGCAGGTGAGTGCAGCCATGAAATTAAAAGATGCTTGCTCCTTGGAAGAAAAGCTATGACCAACCTAGACAGTATATTAACAAGCAGAGACATTACTTTGCTGACAAAGGTCCATCTAGTCAAAGCTATGGTTTTTCCAATAGTCATGAATGGACGTGAGAGTTGGACTATAAAGAAAGCTGAGCACAGGAGAATTGATTCTTTTGAACTGTGGTGTTAGAGAAGACTCTTGAGAGTTCCTTGGACGACAAGGAGATCCAACCAGTCAATCCTAAAGGAAATCAGTCCTGAATATTCATTGGAAGGACTGATGCTGAAGCTAAAACTCCAATACTCTGGCTGCCTGTTTTGAAGAACTGACTCATTGGAAGAGACCCTGATACTGGAGGCAGGAGAAGGGGACGATAGAGAATGAAATGGTTGGATGGCATCACCTACTCAACGCACATGAGTTTGAGTAAACTCGGGGAGTTGGTGATGGACAGAGAGGCCTGGTGTGCTGCAGTCCATGGGGTCACAAAGAGTGGGACATGACTGAGTGATTGAACTGAACTGATAACTCACAGAATGAAAAAAACACTCAAAAGTCCATACAAATATAGAAATAATGGGATACATAAATAAATGGGGGAAAGAGACAGCTCTTTTTTTTTTTTACAGTAGAATTCCAATGAACCAATGTAGAAAAAATAATAGTAATATTTAGAAAAACCACCGTTGGGTAAAAACTATAGTAATAACTGTTGCAAACAAGTATGATCTAATCTAAACTTAGATGGGGGGAAAGTAGCATGAGAAACAGGATATTTACATAGTCATAAAGGTTCTCCCTACGGGATGTTTATTAATTACAAAAGAAAACAATAACAGTGGAGAAATCTCAAGGACACATTGAAGTGATCAAAGTTAAAGTTACCATGACTAGTACAGGCACACATGGGAGATATTTTGGGTTGGGTTCCAGACTGCTGCGACAAAGCAAATATTGCAATAAAGCAAGTCACACTTTATTTTCCCAGTGCCTATAAAAGTTATGTTTACACTATACCTTAGTCTATTAAGTTTGCAATAGCACTATGTCTAAAAAAACAATGTTCATACCTTTTTAAAGATACTTTATTGTAAAGAGTGCTGACTAGCTCTGGGCCTTCAGTGAGAGGTGGTAGGAACATGAAAGGTCACTGATCACAGACAACCGTAACAAGTATAATACAGAAAAAGTTGGAATATTGTGAGAACTGCTAAAATCTGACACAGAAACACAAACTGAGCAAATGCTGTTGGAAAAATAGTGTAACAGATGCACCTGATGCAGGGTTGCCACAAACTTTCAATCTGTTAAAAAAAAAAAAAAGCAACATAAGTGAAGTACAATAAAAGCAAAGAGCAATAATTAGACACAACACCTGACGTGGCATCCCGAGACAGGCACACCATCACGTCTGTGGTATTCTTGCCTAAAACGCATAACCTCAGTCTAGTAACAAAAAAAAAAAAACCATCAGACAAACCCAAAGTGAGGAACAGCTTACAAAACAACTGCCCCAGGGACAAGGAGTGAGGAACTGTCCCAGGTGGGAGGAGACCAGGAGCCATGACAAGCAAATGACACATGGGATTTTCAAAATAAAAAGACTGGGTGCTGGGAGGGGGCAGCCTACAAGACAGCAAATGACTTTCAGCTCAGGGCTGCCCTGAATGCTATTTCTTTGGCTTCATTCACTCCCACTGGGCAGTAGAGAGGCTAGCTGGAGTTGTCTGCAGGGAGGGGCACGGAAGGGAGAATGGCAGGAAGGCCGAATATGTGGGCTCGGTGGTGTTACATTTGCTCCTGGCACCTTTGTGTAGGTTTGAAATGGTTTTAAATAAAAATTTTAAAGTAATATACATGCGACAAAATTCGAACACAACAGTGAAAAGTCTCCTTCCTGTCCCCAGCTCCTTCCTTCCCCTGCCCTCCCTCCCAGGGTGTCATTCAGTCACCCAGTCCTGTCTACCTCGTTTGATCCCATGGACTGCAGCACACCAGGCTTCCCTGTCCTTCACCAACTGCTGAAGCTTACCCAAACCCATGTCCATCGACTTGGTGATGCCATCCACCCATCTCAGCCTCTGTTGTCCCCTTCTCCTCCCGCCCTCAATCTTTCCCATTATCAGGGTCTTTTCAAATGAGTCACTTCTTCGCACCAGGTGGCCAAAGTATTGAAGCTTCAGCTTCAGGATCTGTCCTTCCAACGAATATTTAGGATTGATATACTTTAGGGATTGACTGGCTTTGTAACCTTGGGGAAACAACTTTTGAGAGAATAACATAGCCCAAGGTTTACATAAATGGATTAGAATCAAATGGAACCAAGATGGCAGACAAGACCAGACCTTGATCCACAATCAGCAAGGGAAATGACACACCCAGAGGCTCCAAGACAATTCCAAGACACTGTCAAAAGACCAAGGAGTGGGCCATGGCCCAATTACTGGAAATCTCAAACCCCTTCTCCAAAATAGACGAACTAATCCTCCCACTCATTAGCATATGAAATTAGTCAGCCTTTGAAACCTAACCATGCCACATTTTGCAGCCATACTCCCCCTCTGCAATGCCCACACTCTGTCTGTGGAATGTGATTCTCTCTGAATCTGAATAAATCCACTTCTTACCTATCACTTCTGTGTATTGTAAGAACAGTGAGAGACTTTATTTTGGGGGGCTCCAAAATCACCGCAGATGGTGACTGTAGCCACAAAATTAAAAGACAATTCCTCCTTGGAAGAAAAGCTATGACCAACCTAGACAGCATATTCAAAAGCGGAGACATTACTTTGCCAACAAAGGTCCATCTAGCCAAAGCTTTGGTTTTTCCAGTAGTCATGTATCAATGTGAGAGTGGACCATAAGGAAAGCTGAGCATTTAAGAATTGATGCTTTTGAACTGTGGTGTTGGAGAAGACTCTTGAGAGTCCCTTGGACTGCAAGGAGATCCAACCAGTCCATCCTAAAGGAAATCAGTCCTGAATATTCATTGGAAGTACTGATGTTGAAGCTGAAACTCCAATACTTTGGCCACCTGATACAAAGAACTGACTCATTGGAAAAGACCCTGATGCTGGGAAAGATTGAAGGTGGGAAGAGAAGAGGACAACAGAGGTTGAGATGGTTGGATGGCATCACCAACTTGATGGACATGAGTTTGAGTAAACTCCAGGAGTTGATGACAGACAGGGAAGGTGGCTTACTGCAGTCTATGGGGTTGCAAAAAGTTGGACAGGACTGAGTGACTGAACTGAACTGAACCTATCACTTTGTCTCTCACTGAATTCTTTCTGTGATGAGACATCAAGAATCTGAGCTTCACTGGGTCCTGAAACCAGGTACCCTGGGTTTTGGCTGGGTTCGTGTGGTAATCTGAGGTAAACGGTTTCAGTTTGATCTCCTTGCAGTCCAAGGGACTCTCAAGGGTCTTCTCCAACACCATGGGTCAAAAGCATCAATTCTTAAGTGCTCAGCTTTCTTTACAGTCCAACTCTCACATCCATACATGACTACTGGAAGAACCATAGCTTTGACTACACAGACCTTTGTTGGCAACCTAATGTCTCTGCTTTTTAATATGCTGTCTAGGTTGGTCATAGCTTTTCTTCAAAGGAGCAAGCGCCTTTAAATTTCATGGCTGCACTCACCGTCTGCAGTGATTTTGGAGCCCCCCAAAATAAAGTCTGACACTGTTTCCATTGTATCTTTGTTTTTTTAATGTTGAGTTTTAAGCCAGCTTTTTCACTCTCCTATTTCACCTTCATCTAAAAGTTCTTTAGTTCCTCTTTGCTTTCTGCCATAAGGGTGGTGTCATCTGCAAATCTGAGGTTATTGATATTTCTCCCAGCAATCTTGAATCTGGCTTGTGCTTCACTCAGCCTGGCATTTTGCATGATGTACTCTACATGTAAGATAAATAAGCAGGATGACAATATACAGCCTTGACCTTGATACTCCTTTATGATTTGGAACCAGTCTGGTTTGGTTCTAACTGTTGCTTCTTGACCTGCATACATGTTTCTCAGGAGGCAGGTAAGGTGGTCTGGTATTTTCATCTCTTTCAGAATTTTCCACATTTTGCTGTGATCCACACAGTCAAAGGCTTTAGCATAGTCAATGAAGCAAATGTATTTCTGGAATCCTTGCCCTCCCAGGTTATCACAGTTATTTACCAAAAATTTAAAGCACATCAGATAATAACAAACAGGTACATGTATTTATTGCCCATAGAGGCTGGGGGCTCTGACTTTGGTCAAAGGAAGTCAAGGAGGGTCATGGCAACTGAGAGCCAGAAGCCTCCTCCAGTAAGTGAAGGAGGACCTTTCCTGCTGCTGTGCTTTGAACTGAAAAGAGAAGAGACAGATATGTCTGGATGCCATCAAACACATTCATGTTGCACTAATAGGTTGCAGGGCTTCCCCTGGGACTCAGCAGTAAAGAAGCCGCCTGCAATGCAGGAGATGTAAGAGATAAGAGGTCAGTCCCTGGTGCGGGAAGATCCCCTGGAGGAATGTGCGGCAACACACTCCAATATTCTTGCCTGGAGAATTCCATGGGTAGAAGAGCTTGGTGGCCTGTAGTCCATAGAGTCACACACAATTGGACACCACTGAAGGGACTGGCACACACGTGCAACAGGCTGCAACCTATTAGTAGGTCAAAAAATCAATTTAGTGTTTCATGATTTTTTTTTTTCATGATCATAATTTTTGAAAAATAGGAAAGATATTCTGGGGGGAAAAAGGAAGCGGAAGAAATGAAACAAGTTGGACAGAACTTAACTCTTGAAGCTCAGGGACTGGTACATGCTACTCTGCTTTTCTGTGTTTGAGACTTTCCACAACAGTTTCTGTAAAAATATATCTCCTAGGAAGCTTTTCTTTCAAGAGAGATGGAGGAAGAGAGAAATGAATTGACAATGGCAAGAATGCATCACTGTATCAAGGGTAAACTTGTTACCATGTAAAATATGTTTCTTACTGAGGGTTGAGTTTGTTTTTGTTTCCAAGTTTGAAAAACACTGCCTTGAGCCACAACTGTCATAAAGGTTCACCAAGATGCTTTTCCCCAGGCTGCAAGTGATAGGGTAGGTCGTCACCAGGGATCCACCTGGCAATAAACATGCAGGCCTGACTTCCTTGAAATTTTACCTGAGGACTAGCCAGTTAATGGGTAACCAGGAGCAAAAACCACTCCGCTGGGAGTCTGTGGCCCCACGGGGGACCCTGCTACAGCGCAGTTAGGGCTCCCAGGGGTCCTGTGGGACGAACCTGGTTTCCAGAGCAAGTTCAGAGGCCTGGGGGCTCTCCCGCCTGCTGACAAACCCTGAGGCAGCTCAGCTGGCCTGGAAAGCTTCCCAGGGTGGTAATCCTCCTCGGGCCTGAGTTTGCCCTTCCCACCTCCACCCCAGCACTTGCTCTCTGCAAACCAAGGGACCTCCTTAACAGCCAGGGCTGGGCGTGCCTCCTGTGAAGGTGCGGAAAGTGAAGCGCTAGGCCCTGGGGGCCACACAGCCCCGCGCGGGTGCTCAGCTCCGCAGCGGTCATGCCAAGCGGCCACGGACAATAAACAAACGAGCACCGCTGTTCCAATAACACTTTTCATGGACGCCGAGGTCTGAATTTTATGCAATCTTGTTTGTCACAAAATGAATCATTTTTTTGGTACTTCAAGACCATTAAAAATGTAAAAGTCATTTTTAGCACCTGGGTTGAACAAAAACACGAACCGTCGGACTCGGCCCGTAGGCCGTGGGCTGCAGACCCTTGCTTCGGAAGCGGCTAGCCTTCCCGCTCTCTCCCCCTCCCCCATCCCTCGCTCCTCCTCCGCTCCCCGCGCGGGTCCCCAACTGCAGCCCAGACGCAGCGGCCAGCGGTCAGGGGGCGCTGACTCACAGGCTGACTCAGCTGCGGGCGTGCATCCAGCACACGCCTCGGCCGGGCAGCGGGGCGCCGGGCGGGCGGCGCGGCCGGCGGAGGTAGGGGCGTGGCGGCGGCCGCGCCGGAGTCGGAGCGGCGCGGGCCCGGGCGCAGGTCCCGCCACAGGGGCGGCTTTGCAGGATCGCGACCTCTGTGCGGCCGGGCAACCCGCGCTGCCGGGCGCAGCGGCCACGCTGGAGCCTAGGCCCGGAAGGACTACGGCGCCCCCTGGTGCAACCCAGGCGCGTGACACCCCGAGCGCACAGGGGCGGAGACCCGCAGGGAGCCCCCGCTGCGCAGGCCCACTGGGGCCAGACCTGGGGGAGGGGAGGCCCGGGCGGCGGCTCCGCCCGCCGGATCCCACGCCCCCGTCCCGGCCCTCTCCCCCGGGGTCCAGCGCCGGCTGCTCTGCTCCCGGCAGCCTTCCCACCCGGCCTGCTAGGAGCTAGATAGGGTCCGCGCCAAGGTGGCCAGGGCATCCTTCCAGGCACCTGCGACCTCGCTCTCCGCCTGCGTTTTGTGTCTGGCTTGGTCACCAGACTGTGAGCCCCTGGAAGGCAGCGACCCGGTGTCAGAAGGCTCTGCATCCCTGGGGTTTGAACAGCGCCCGGGGACAGGAGGAGGTTGACTTGTAGTGGAGGAACCAGCGTCAGTGATCCCACCTGAGACACAGGCGTACCAGATCGCCCAAACCCATAGTAATGTAATCGGTGAGAAATGCAGTTCTTATACCCACAGTCACCCTACTCCAGTACTGTTGCCGGGAAAATCCCATGGACAGAGGAGCCTAGTGGGCTACGCTCCACGGGGTCGCAAAGAGTCGGACACGACTAAGCGACTTCACTTTCACTTTAGTAATATGTAAAAATAGTCTATGCTTTGTGTATTAATATAGAAAATGACCAGAACGCTTATTTGAAATGATACAATTAGAATTACACATTATTAAAATATGAAAAATAGGTGTTTATTTGAAATTATATATTCTGTGTTTACTTTTCTGTTACTTAAGCGCTGTTGTTTAAACAGTAGGATTAGTCACAATGGCAAAAATTCATAGTAGGACAAATTACACAAACAAGATGCAGGAGAAAGAAATATACAAATAGTTTTAGAATGTTTCTGTCCTCTGATAGGGCAATTTATTTTAATCCATTACAGGTTACTTAAATTTTGTATTAAAATACATATGTATAAAAGGTTATGTAGTGTATGATTGCAACTTTATGACATTCTGGGAAAAGCAGAGCTATGAGAAGAATGAAAAGATCAGTAGCTTCCAGGGATTGGGGATGGGGCTAGCGGCAGGGATGAGTAGGTGAAGCACATCAGCAGTGAGTCTAGCGTAAACTCCGGGCTTTAGCTGATGATGCTGTGTCAGTGCAGGTTCACAGTAGCAACTGTACCTCTATGTCAGATACATAGACAATGGGGGAGGCTATGCATGTGTGGGGGTCCCCTGGATTTTGCTGTGAACCTAAAACTGCTGTACAAAAATAAAATTTAAAAAAGATACATATAAGACTTTTAAAAAAGAGAAAGCAAATATAATAGGACTAATCACCAATATTTAATTTAAAAAATAACAGTGACATTTCTGTCCTAAGATACAAAGGCCTTTTTTACCTCTATTTCCTTGCCTGCAGCCTTTAGGGAACACTTCCTTTATGTAGCGATCAAACTGAATGTGGTTAAACATAAAATTCTTTGACTTGCAACTCTGCTGTTATTAAGCCAACTTTATACTAATTCCAGCTGTCAGTCCAATGTAATGGCATCAAGATAACAATCCTCTCAACCAAATCATTTGAGCATGGAGTACTTAGGGTCTTACTAATAACAGCAGTTTTTAGACTGTAGGGATCAGTTTCCAGCTCTCCAAAAATGCACATCCACTTTGTACCTACAAGCTGGTTTTGGTAGATTAGCTGTTTGTGAGCTCCTTTACATCTATAAATTCAGTGTGTAGGATATCCATGTCTAAAATAGCCTTCTTTTTAAACATGTTGAAGCACTCTGGATGTCATAAGCTAAACCTCTATTTCTTACGAAAAATGGTTTCAAAGCACAATGATATCTGAACTTGGGAAATCAAAGTTGAATGACAAATAATTTCCAGTTTTAGTAAAGAAATGATCAAGTCCTGCTTAAACTGGCTGTCCTTTTCTAGTGATGTTTATTTCCCCCAAACTGAGTCATTTTTCATTATATGAGTTTTTGTTACTACCTACATATCACGCTGAACAAATCAGGTGCAGTCAGCTCACCCATTTTTAGTGTCTGTGTGGCCTCTTCAAAGATCAAACCGTTTTAGAGGAACAGCTGAGAAATTTCTGCCTGCAACCCTTTTCTCCATTCTCATTCTTCGTCTATTCCCATGTTAGAGAAAGTCATTATTCTTGTCCCACACTTTGACAGGCGGGGATACTAACCACTATACTAACGAGGAGCTGCTTGTCCCACACTTTGAAAAGATGGTTTTGTAGAAGGCTAAGTTTTTTAAGAATTAAAATTGATTTACAACGTTGCATTAATTACTTCTCTACAGCAAAGTGACTCAGTTTTATATACATATTCTTTTTCATATTCTTTTCCATTATGGTTTATCACAGGATATTGAATATAGTTCCTTATGCTATAAGTAGGACTTTGTTGTTTATCCATTCTATATAAACCTGTTCACATCTATGGCAGGTTAACTGTGGTCTATGACTGACCACAGTGAGAGCTGTCTTGTAGGCATATATCTGCAGGAGATATCTTCTTCCATTTCTAGAAACTCAAGTGGCTTATTCAATGCTTTTGCATGTTTTGGGGAAACAGAAGTCACCACACCTTTAATCATGAAAGCCTCATCCCAGGAAGCAACCCACACTCCGATAGTTGTGCTGTGGACAATTTTGCAAGACACTCAGCAGGTAAGAACTTAATTGACCATAAGTGCATGGGTTTATTTCTGAGCTCTCTCTACTGTTTCACTGATTTATGGCTGTATTTGTGGCAGGACCATACTGTTGTGATTACTGTAGGTTTGTAGTATAGTCTGAAGTTAGCATGTTTCCTCCAGTGGCTGCTATATTCAACTGCAAATTGGTTGGGGGACACCAAAACAAAACAATTTTGATGAATTTAGAAGCCCTTGGCTATCTCACTGAAGAGTTGTGAATATCAGTTTCTACTTTCACATTCCTTTCTCAACCATGTGCTTGCATGCATGCTTAGTTGCTTCAGTCCTGTCCAACTCTTTGCGGTCCTGTGGACTGTATCCCACCAGGCTTCTCTATCCATGGGATTCTCCGAGCAAGAATACTGGAGTGGGTTGCCTTGAGCCACCTGGGAAGCCCTTCTCAACCATGCCCAACCTCAAACTCTTTTCTGCATATGGTGAAGCATGCCCTTTTTGATTTACCTCCCTAAACCAGTTGCATATGTTATGCCAGTAGTCAGTAAAGTGACACAGTTATGGGCCTTTCCTGGTGGTCCGTCTTCCAATGCAAGGGACATGAGTTCAATCCCCAGCTGGGAAACTAATATTCCACATGCCGTGGGGCAACTAAGCCGACACACTGCAACCAGAGGACCCATGTAGCACAACCGAAACCCAATGCAGCCAAATAAATAAATAAATGTATTTTTTTAACGTTACAGTTGTTTAGACTTCTAAATGGTCATCATGTCTGGTTCCTGCTGGCACTGACTGGTACTGTCATCATTCTCATTTTCATTAACTGAACTATTAAAAAACATGGCCACAATATTCACTGTGTTAAAAATTGAACTAGTCTCAACACAAAGCACAACAGTCAGTTCACAGGCAAAGTGGATGTTCATGCTTTAGATTACAGTGCACTTGAGTTGAATCCCTGGGTCGGGAAGCGTGGTTATAATGAATTCTCAGGAACTGCAGATTGTGGTTGCCATCAGCAGTGGTAGAAACTAGGGAAAGTGCCATGTTCATTTGGTACTAAAACCAGTATGGCTTTCAGCCTGTCTTTTTGGGGTCACCTTTGGGGGCTGTACCTTTCCCCCAACCTTCTGTGCCCATTACTGAAAACTGGGAATTTTCTCATCCCAGGCAAGAGTTTACCTGATGTAGGACTTTTACTGCTAAAATAAGGAGAATCCCAGACAAACTGGGTTGGTTGTTCAGGATAGCAAATGCTTGCGGGATCAAGAACTCACCTTCAAGGTAAATACTGTATAATGTGTGTAACTGAAAAAGAACAACTCATAGATTAAGGAAACAGGTTGGTCAGAAGCGATGGAGGCGGAAATGGGTGAAGGAGGTCAGTTATAAGATAAATAAGTTCTGGGGATGTAATGTAGAGCATGGTAACTATAGTTAACAATGCTGTATTGCATGTATGAAAGTTGCAATGAAATTAGACCTTAAAAGTTCTCATCACAAGAAAAATATTATAACTAGATGAGGTAATATTGACTCGATGGACGTGAATCTGAGTGAACTCTGGGAGTTGGTGATGGACAGGGAGGCCTGGCGTGCTGCAGTTCATGGGGTCGCAAAGAGTCGGATACGACTGAGCGACTGAACTGAACTGAAACTTACTGCGGTCATCATTTTGTAATGTACATATATGTCAGATCATGTTGTATACCTTAAACTANTTGGTGATGGACAGGGAGGCCTGGCGTGCTGCAGTTCATGGGGTCGCAAAGAGTCGGATACGACTGAGCGACTGAACTGAACTGAAACTTACTGCGGTCATCATTTTGTAATGTACATATATGTCAGATCATGTTGTATACCTTAAACTAATATGTTATATGTTAACTATATCTCAATGAAACTGAAAAATAGTCTCCATATTAAAAAATCAATTTTATTTCTATATACTGCTGCTGCTGCTGCTGCTAAGTCGCTTCAGTCATGTCCGACTCTTGTGCGACCCCATAGATGGCAACACACCAGGCTCCCCCGTCCCTGGGACTCTCCAGGCAAGAACACTGGAGTGGGTTGCCATTTCCTTCTCCAATGCAGGAAAGTGAAAAGTGAAAGTGAAGTTGCTCAGTCGTGTCCAACTCTTAGCGACCTCATGGACTGCAGCCTACCAGGCTCCTCCATCCATGGGATTTTCCAGGCAGGAGTACTGGGGTGGGGTGCCATTGCCTTCTCCGATTTCTATATACTAGCAAGCAACAATTCCAAATTGTAATCTTTAGAATTCCACTTATAATAACATTTGAAAAGCATAAGTGCTTCCCTGGTGGTCCAGTGGTTAAGAATCCACCTGCCGATGCAGGAGATAGGGGTTTGATCCCTGGTGCAAGAATATCCCACACGCTGCAGAGCAACTAACCTGCGTGTCACAACTACGGAGCCCACGTGCTGTGCGGTGCTTAGTCCCTCTGTCGTGTCCGACTCTCTGCAGCCCCTTGGACTGCAGCCCACTAGGCTCCTCTGTCCATGGGGATTCTCCAGGCAGGAATACTGGAGTGGGTTGTAGTGCTCTCCTCCGGGGGATCTTCCCAACCCCGGGACTGAACCCAGGTCTCCTGCATTGCAGGCAGATTTCTTACTGTCTGAGCCACGTGGGAAGCCCATGAGCCACAACTATTGAAACTGGGTCCCCTAGAGCCCATGCTCCACAACAAGAGACGCCGCCACAGCGAGAAGCCCACACAGCGCAACTAGGGAAAGCCCATAGTAACAAAGGCCCAGCACAGCCGAAAATAAATCTTAAACGTGAATTAAGTAGGGATACATGTAACAGAATATATTTAAGACCTGCACACTGAAAACTGTCCAACTTTCGTGAGAAATTAACAAAGACTTTTTTTAAAAAAATAGAGAGAAATACCATGCTAATAGATCAGAAGACTCAGTGTTGAGATGTCTCTTCTGCCCATATTGTTCTATAGAGTCAACTCAACCCCAGTCAGAATTCCAGCAAGCATTCTTTAGGTAGAAATTGACAAGCTGATTCTAAAATGTGTGTAGAAATGCAAAGGATCTAGAATAGCCAAAATAATTTTGAAAAAAAAAAAAAAAACAAAGCTGGAGGATATATACTACCTGATTTCATAATTCAGTAGAGTCTTGCAACAGTGACCAGGAAATTAAGACAATATGATGCAGGCATAAGGAGGAACAGATAGATCAATAGAATAAAATATAGACTTCCCTGGTGGCGTAGTGGATAAGAATCCGCCTGCCAAGGCAAGGGACATGGGTTCGATCCCTGGTGTGAAAGGGTTCCACGTGCTGCGGGGCTACTATGCAACTAAGTGAAGTCGGTGCTCTGCAACAAGAGGAGACACCACCTGCCGCAACTAGAGAAAGCCCACGCAAAGCAACAAAGACCTGGCATAGACAAAGATGAATAGAATCTTTTTTAAAAGTAGAATATAGTGCAGATATAGACACATGTATATATGGTTAGTTGATTTTTAACAAAATATTAAGTGATGACACTGATGGGAAAATGATAGAGTTTGTCACAAATGCTGCTGGAACAACTCGATATCCATATGGAGAAAAAAATTAAAACACTAATCTATGCCTCAGACTATATATAAAAATTGATAAATTCCAAATGGGTTGGAGATCCAAATGCAAAAGCTAAAACCATAAATCTTCTAGAAGAAAACATAAGAGAAAGCCTTTGTGAGCTACATGATCTAAGGCAAAGATTTCTTAGGTAGGATACAAAAACAAAATCCACACACACAAAAATTGATAATTGGACTTCATCAAAATAAAAAATATTTGCTCATGAAAAGACACTGTTAAGTAATAAAAGACAAACCATTGACTGAAAGAAAATTTTATTTATGTGACAGAAGACTTAGTGCCAGAATATATAAAAATTCTCAAAACTCAATATAAAAAATAGGTCAATGATTTAAACCATCACATAACCAAAAGAAGATATATAAATGGCAGGTAAGAACATGAAAAAGATGCTTACTATCATCAGTAATTAGGTAAGTAAAAATTCAAGCTACAGTGTTATACTACAACACCTACTAGAATAGCTAAAAGTTAAAAAACAAAACCCAAAGAACTGGCCACACCAGATGCTGGGGAGGATGCAGAGCAATTAGAACTTGCATGTGCTGTGAGTTTTCCAAATTTGCTGGCACACTGAGTGCAGCACTTTCATAGCATCATCTTTTAGGACTTGAAATAGCTCAGCTGGAATGCCATCGCCTCCACTAGCTTTGTTTGTAGTGATGCCTCCTAAGGCCCACTTGACTTCACGCTCCAGGACGTCCAGCTCTAGGTGAGTGACCACACCATGGTTGTCCAGATCACTGAGAACTTTTCTGCATGGTTCTTCCGTGTATTCTTGCCGCCTCTTCTTAAGCTCTTCTGCTTCTGTTAGGATGAGATGGTTAGAGAGCATCACCAATTCAATGGACATGAACTTGAGCAAAATCCAAGAGATAGTGGAGAACCAAGGAGCTTGGTGTGCTACAGTCCACAGGGTTGCAGAGTCAGACACAACTTAGCAACTGAACAGTAACAACAAAATGCTGCTGGTGGGAATGCAAAATGGTAGAAGCCACTTTTGATGACAGTTTTGCCTTCCCCTTTTTTTTTTTTAAAGTAAACATGTACTTACCATATGACTCAGCAATTCCATTCCTAGATATTTGCCTACAAGGAAAGAAAACATATACCCACACAAAACCCTGTGTGTGAGTGTGCTAGCAGTTTTATTTAATAATAGCCCATAACAGGCAAACAGATAGCAATATGTGGCACTTCTGTATAATGGAAACTACTCAGCAACAGAAAGAAACTACTGATATACACATCAACATGGATAAATCTGAAAAGTTTCACGTTGAATGAAAAAGCCAGTTTTAAAAGGCCACATACTGTGAGGATTCCACGTTTATATCATTCTATAGAAAATAACAGAAATCAGATCAGGGACTGCTAGGGGCTGGGGATGAGACACAGGGTAACTTTGTGAGGGTGTTAAAAATGACCCATTTAATTTTGTGCTGCAGGTGGTTACTATTATATACATTTGTCGAAACAGAACCATTCATTCAAGATGAGTGAATTTTACTGCTTGTAAAGTATACTGCACACTTTTTTTTTTTTTAAAGGAATGAAATAATGCCATTTGCAGCAATATTGATGGACCTAGAGATTACCATACTAAATGAAGGAGGACAGACAGAAAGATAAATATCAAAATACATCACTTATATGTGGAATCTTTAAAAATGGTGCAGATGACCTTGTTTATAGAACAGAAACAGACTCCCAGACTTAGAGGGCAGGCTTATGGTTGCCAAGGGAGAAAGGTGGGGAGAGGGATGAATTGGGAGGATGGGACTGGCATATGCACACTGCTAAAAGGAAAACAGGTCAACAAGGGCCTACTGTAGAGCACAGGAGTTACACTCAGTACTCTGCAATGACCTATGTGGGAAAAGAATCTGAAAAAGCATAGATATACGAATGTGTGAAAGACGCTCTGCTGCTGCTAAGTCGCTTCAGTCGTGTCCAACTCTGTGCAACCCCATAGACGGCAGCCCACCAGGCTCCCCCATCCCTGGGATTCTCCAGGCAAGAACACTGGAGTGGGTTGCCATTTCCTTCTCCAATGCATGAAAGAGAAAAGTGAAAGTGAAGTCGCTCAGTCTGTCCGACTGTTCGCGACCCCATGGACTGCAGCCCACCAGGCTACTCCGTCCATTGGATTTTCCAGGCAAGAGTACTGGGGTGGGGTGCCATTGCCTAGAGCCCCAGTAGTCCACAAGAAAAGTCACCACAAGGGGGAGCCCGTGCGCCACAGTGAGGAGTAGCCCCCACTGGCTGCAACTCGAGAAAGCCTGCGCAGAGCAGCCAAGACCCAGTGCAGCCAGAAATAAACTATACACACACATATATAATATACATCTGTATATTATATACAAATGTATCGTATATCTATACACACACACACACACGATTTGATCCCCGTAACAACCATCTGGGTGGATGCTCTTCTTGGCTTCATTTCCAGAATAGAAACAGGCCCAGGGAAGTTGAACAACCCAGCCAGGAAGGAAACATGAGGCTTAAACCCGCGTGAACCTGATCCCGAAGAGGAGGTTTTTGAACGTCCCACTGCTGGACGCCACCTGATACTTCTGGCTTTTGTTTTTTTACCTCCTTTGCTTCCAGTACCTTCTCCCGCGTCCTCACAAATTCGGGGAATTCCCTGCACGCAGACTCCTTCCCCTCTCGCAACCATCTCCAGCAGGAATGCCTGAGTTCTGCTCTAGCATCTGACTCACCTTGACTGAATCGGACCAATGTGGGGTGACTCACACCTAGGAAGAGCAACCGCAGAGACAGACAAGGTCGGTCGGCTACGTCCACCACGCCCCGTGAAGCTGCACCTTGCAGCCCGGGCCGGAACCCTTCCGCGGGACCCGCGAAGCGCCCCCTGCTGGAAGGCTGTCGCAAGTGCGCAGAGATGCCGCATACCTGGACTCACCCGGACTCGCCAGGTGATGCCTGCCTTTCAGGGTCAGCAGAACTTGGCCAGAGCTGGTGGCACTGACCTTCTCTGCTTCAGGGAGGTGACCCGAGTCTCCTGGAGGCCGTGCTGCGGGCACCCCCACTGCAGATGCCCTGTCTCTTCTGGGTGCTGATGCTTTGGCATCTCGGCTGGTTTGGAGGTGGGCGCCTCCGGGAGTCCCTTATTCTGGGTCAGGGTTTGTGGTGGGCCCCAAGTAAACTTCACACGGAGCTGACCTCCTGGGCTAGGCTGGGGAGCAGGCGGGAGGCAAGGAGATGGCAGGGAAGGGAAGACGGACAGGAGCCCCTGTGAACAAGCGCAGCGCCTTGCACTTGGAAGGTGAAATGAGGGATAGCAGGCTGTGGGGTGGAAGTGATGCCGCAGACTCACGGGGGAGGACCCTGGAGCTAGCATGGGGGTGCAGGAGGCAGTTCTATATGCTCCTTGGCTGTGAGAGCCGCCCTTCTGGTGTGGTTGGGTACATGGTCTTCCTGCTTCCTGCCCAAGTCATCAGGACCTTTCTCCAAGCCCCAGACCTTACCAACAGCCACTGACTCCCCACTTGCCAGAAGCTCCATCCCAAACTCTGTCTTCTCCTCCTCCCCACCTGAGGGCCCTTCCTCTCTTACCTGGGTCCTGCCTGCCTTCTGATGTCCAGCTGAAGCCCTGCCTCCTTCAGGTGGCCTTCCCTGGTCACCCTACTTGGGCTGATTTCCCTCTCTCTCGTAAGCATCACCACCTGTACCTGCCACTCGGCCTCTGCACAGTGCGTCTACCTTGTTAGGCGTTCACCCTGTTCCTCTGGTTTTCTCCAGTGGGCCGTGTGGGCAGCGAAAGGGCTTTGTACTCCACAGCCGGGAACAGTGCTGCACCCCAGGAGGAGGGGTCTGGTTGCAAGGAGACTTAGGAAAGAGGGGATTTCCCACGAGGGCAGGGAGACGCCCATGAAGCCAAACACAGGGTGTGCCCCAGTCATGATGAAGTAGGCTGTTACTGCTCCCCTCGCCCAGACTCTCCAGGTCTTCATGGTCTCAGCCTCTCTCTGTACGCCTACATTTCTCTGCTCATCAGCCTCCTCTGCTTTAGGGCCAGACGTGCCTATCTAGGCTCTGGCTTCAAACCCTGTGAATCCTGTGCTCAGTGGAGTAAGACTGATGCCCCGCTCCTGCGGGCTAGGGGAGAGAATCTGTTTGACTCCTGGGTCAGGGGACTTCCTGGTGCTGTCACCAGAGGTCAGCAGGGCGGGGTCACATGAGCTGTGCGAGGGGGTGGGACTCTGAGGAGTGTGGTCAAGTCCTCCAAGGAGGGAGTGGGGTTTGGAAGAAGTGGGGGCATTTCTAGGACAGGAAGGAAGGGCGTGATAAGGGCTAATGGACCGCAGCGCCAGGGCCGAGGTTCCAGGTCAAACCCTTTACTTCTGCTCTTGCCCTTTCTGACATACTGGTCACAAACTGACTGCAGACTTTCCACAATTCTGCTGACTTTTCTCACTTGCTCACAAAAGTAGGTGAGAGGTGCCAGAAGTGCTGGAAAGACCTGAGTTCTAATCCAGACCTGCCATTTACTGGCCCCGTGAATTTGGTCCAATGACAAAAGATTTCTGAGTGTCCTCATCTGCAAAATTGAGGTTATGGAAGTAGTGGTGTGTGGTGGGAGAGGGTGGCAGTTACAGGAGCAGCTGGAGCTGAGGGTTTAGCCAAGTATTGGCACCCATGTGGTAGAGAGCCTGAGAGGCAAATCTTTTCCTGTTTTTACATCACATCCTGATGTTATCAGGAAGGCAGGCCAACGAATAATTAACAATGTTTCTTTTATGCTGACACATAAAATAGATGCATCTTGTAACTAACGGCATCCTGCATGCATGCTAAGTCGCTCAGTTGTGTCTGACTCTTTGTGACCTGTAGACTGTAGCCCACCAGGTTCCTCTGTCCATGGGATTCTCCAGGCAAGGATACTGGCGTAGGTTGCCATATCCTTCAGGGGATCCTAAGATGGTAACAGGCAGGAAGGCCAGGGGTCTCCAAACGGAGGAAATAGCCTGCAAGTGTCAGACATTTTCTCTCTCTTCAGCGGCAGGAGGAAACAAACTAGCGATATTTTTTTCCTTCTCTATACAAATTTAAAAGGTTTCTCTTAAGATTCTGTGTTGCCATAATGATACCTGGTTTCACCTCAAGTTAATCAATGCCTTTTTCTTATGGAAATGTTTATCTTAAGCTATGCTAATGTACCATGCATTTACCCCAAACTCTGTCTTCAAGTCGGTTCCGCCTTTTGGGCTCAACCTACTTGATAAACCAGTATGTTACACTCCGATATTGTTCCTCTAATCTATGTAAATGAAACTATTTGTATGGTGATCTGCCCTTCTTCAAGATTCAAGTTAATCATTTTATGGCCCAAGATCAACCATTTGGAGCCAAGGTTATCCCAAAATACTCTTATGGGTGTGGGGCCTGGTGCCATTATTTTCTTATGGAAATGTTTATCTTAAGCTATGCTAATGTACTATGCATTTACCCCAAACTCTGTCTTCAAGTCGGTTCCGCCTTTTGGGCTCAACCTACTTGATAAACCAGTATGTTACACTCCGATATTGTTCCTCTAATCTATGTAAATGAAACTATTTGTATGGTGATCTGCCCTTCTTCAAGATTCAAGTTAATCATTTTATGGCCCAAGATCAACCATTTGGAGCCAAGGTTATCCCAAAATACTCTTATGGGTGTGGGGCCTGGTGCCATTTTAAGTTTTGAGACATTCCTTTCTTTCATTAACAGACTGCTGGTGACTATATAACATCCAGCTGAATACTAGCAGGCGGGTACTCTTTCTGCCCCCTTCTGATGCCTATGTCAGAAGCTTTCTCTATCTCCTTTATACTTTAATAAAACTTTATGACACAAAAGCTCTGAGCGATCAAGCCTCGTCTCTGGCCCCAGATTGAATTCTTCTCCTCCGGAGGCCAAGAATCCCGGCATCGTAATTCAACAACCTTTCAATCCTCCCAACCCAGGGATCAAACCCGCATCTCTTACGTCTTCTGCATCGGCAGGTTTGTGTATGTGTTTTACTACTAGCGCCTCCTGGGGAGCCCAGTGGCATCTTAGATTTGGTGAAATAACATTATCAGTTGTGCTGATCTGAGGCAAACGGCAATAGCCCTGGGTAAAACTGTCCTCTTCCACAGAAAGGGGGCGGTGTCCCTCCTTTGACCAGCTGCTCTGAGGCTACAGTGAGGCCGCGCCTGGAGGTGCCTGCCCTCGCCTCCCTCCCACTGCTGGGGCACAGGGGGGTTGGGGCACACAGAGCTGTCCTGAGCTGGGAGTTTGTTTATCTGTGGAGAGGGAGGCCTCTGCACAGAGGGCCAAGCAAATATTTGTGGTTGTGGATTAACTCGAGTTCCAGGCTGTCATGGCGGCAGGAGGGCAACCTTGCAGTTTCTCCGTGGCCCACCCCAGTAAGTCCCCTTCGAGGCAGGTCTGTGACAGAGGCTGGAGGAGGGGAGCAGGCCTGAAGGTGGGATCTTCTCGCCAGGGTTCGAGAAGCTGGCTGGAGCTTGGCGAAAGGAAATCGCAGCTCTGCCAGCAGCCAGGCCAAAGCTCTGGCTGGCATTCCTCGGGCTTCGGTGCCATGGTTCCCAGGGGCCTTCTTCCCAGACTCTGAAGGAGGTGGGAGCTGGCTGAGGGCCTCCAGCTCTGAGCCATCACCAGAGGCAGCTTGGAGCCCCGGGGTGCCCGCCCCGCCCCCACCTCTACTTCTAAGCCCTTTAAACAAAAGTCAGAACTAGCCTCAGAGGGAGTCAGCAAAGGTGGGAGGTCAGCAGGGAGGGGCTCCTGGTGGGGCACCCCCTCAGCCTGGGGGGCAGCGGGGCACCTAGGTTTCTGGCCTGAAGTGCTCGTCTGTGGCCTTGGGGAGGTGGTTTGGGGCAGGGGTTAAAGTTCCAGGCCTGGAGCCACGCGGGCCTGAGCTCAAGTACTAACTCTTCCACTGCCCGGTTGGGAGTGTTTGATGAGTGACTTCTCTCCCGTGAGCCTCAGTCCCCACTCTGTGAAATGGGGTGACACGGTGAATACCTACCTCTTGAGTGGTGGTGAGCCTTAGCTGAGATACTAGTAGCTCCAGCTTTCTGAGCATTTGCTATGTGCAAACCTATTCAATAGCTTTATGTAGATTAACCCATTTAATTCTCACAAGAACCCGATAAGGCAGAAATACAGTTTTCCCATCCATTTTACAAACAAGGAGACCAAGGAGCAGTAAGGGGTCTTGCCTAGCAACCCTGTCCCGGAGCTGGGATTCGCTCTGACTTGGTGACCTGCCCTCTGAACCAGGTACAAATTGCTTGAAAGGCACCATGAGTGTCCAGTAAATGTGAGTTATTACTCTTGGCCTGGCCTGTACACTGGCAGAGGCGCCACCCCCAAGTCCTCATCAGGGGAGGGCACAAGCCCTTCTGTGCCCAGTCCCCTTTGATCTTCCCCAGCTTGCTGCCCCTTCCACCCCCTCTCTTCAGCCTGCAGACTCAGGGCGTGTGACCTTAGCTCTGCAGAGAGAAGTGGACGGAATAGTGACCGGGGACCCCTGACCCCAGCTTCTACCCTGGCGAGCAGCACACACACACACACACAGAGGAGGCTTGTGCACTCAGCTCCCACGGTGGGGGCAGGGGGTGGCGGTGGGCAGAGTGGGCAAAGTGCTGGAAGCTCAGAAGTCCTCCTCAGACAGGTGGCTGCGGCTTCAGAATGTGGCAGCTTACAAGCCTCTTACTGTTCGTGACCGTCTGGGGAATTTTCAGCACACCAGCTCCTCCCGGTAAGGCCATGCTCCCCTTCCCCGCCTCCTGGGACCCTCAGGGTCTTCATACCTTTTGCCATCCCCTCTGAGCCTCGGGGTGAGGTGAGATGAACAGGGATGACGTGAGTGAGGGCAAGACCAGCAGGGCACGCAGGGTCTGAGTACTGAGATGGTGACCGGGAGCCCCTGGGGCACGCCCTTCCTCCTCCCTGGGGGGGAGTGGTCACACAGACCCCTGGCTTGCCCTCTCCTCTCCCTCCCTCAGCTGTGTAAACTCCAGGCCCAGCTGCCACCCAATCTACTCCAGGGCGGCCTCTCCTCCTAAAATGCTCGTCTGCTGCCCTGCCCCAGCTGCTCCCCTGGTCCACACAGCCAAGAACCGGAGGCCAGAATGCAGGGGGAGGGGAGGCCTGTGGGAGAAAGGAGCTGCCTGGCTTACTAGGCAGGCCATTCCCCCACCTCCTGGGGCCACAACAGCCTGTTTCTTACATTTCTGCCTCTTCTTGACCGGCTGGTCTGCCTGGGGTGCCTTCCTCCCCACCCCCACCCCTGGTCGGTGTGGCTCCTAAGGCCAGACTCAGTTCCAGCACATCTTCCTTCCCTGAGGATGCCCTTCCTGGCCACGGCATCCTGGAGCCTCTCTTTTACACTCCCCAACTCGGTCCCTCCACCACAGCTATCCCCCTGCGTCCAAGGCAGACACCTTTCAGAGCCTGGGGGTATCGTGGCGCTCCCCAGGTGGCAGCGCTGCTGGTGTCCAGGTATTCCTGTCCAAGGGGAGGGGAATGGGAAAGTCATCACGGGGTGGGAGAGGGGAGGACCGGGAGGCTACAGGGAGGGAGTCAAGACTGGGTGGCTTAAGGCTTGGAGAACAATGAGGCCCATTTAACTCTGCAGTTGAACAATACCAAGAGCAGTGAAAGTCGCTCAGTAGCGTCAGACTCTGTGACCCCATGGACTATAGCCTGCCAGGCTCCTCTGTCTATGGAATTCTCCAGGCCAGAACACTGGAGTAGGTTGCTCTTCCCTTCTCCAGGGGATCTTCCCGACCCAGGAATGGAACCGGGGTCTCCTGCGCTGCAGGCGGGTTCTTTACCAGCTGAGCCACCAGGGAAGGCCAGTTAATAGCAGTAGCATGTGGCACTGGTCACTGGCTGCTCTTTTCTGCACCTGGCACTGTGCTAATTGTTTCACATGATTATCTCATCCTCATCTTTTGATGAATAAACCAAAGTGAAGAGAGGTAAATGCTGGCTCAAGGTCACATGGAGATTGGGTTGGGTTCAGAAGGTCTGACTGTCTTAGTGCACGCACTCTGATGGTCAAGCATCCTGTCCTCAGATTACGTGTCACCTCCTTGGGGAGAAGGAGGAGAGCAGGGGAGGAGGGGACCCAAGATGCAAACCTCCCCAGGGTCTCTCCCCAATGGGGGCCCCTCGCAGCGGGGGCCCCCCACCAAAGTCAGCTCCCCATCCCCACCCCAGACTCAGTGTTCTCCAGCAGCCAGCGTGCTCACCAAGTGCTGCGGATCCGCAAACGTGCCAACTCCTTCCTGGAGGAGCTGCGGCCCGGCAGCGTGGAGCGTGAGTGTTCCGAGGAGGTCTGTGAGTTCGAGGAAGCTCGGGAGATTTTCCAAAACACGGAAGACACAGTAAGGCCGCCCAACTGGGTGCAGAGCATGAGGCTCAGGGGTGGGACCTGGAGGAGCAGCCTGGGGCCCTTGGGAGGCGGGCAGTGGACGCCAGCTCCTCGCCCTCCCAGCTTGCTGGGGTGCAGCCGTGGAGTAAATGGCCCTACGGTCTTGGTCAGGGCACACAGGACTCCAAGAAACAGCTCTGCAGTGAGCATGAAGAGTCTGGGGAAGCTTTGGGCGGGGTTCCCACTCAGTCCCACGGGAGGCACTGCCACGGGTGGCAGTGGCCACCACTGCCTCCCCTCTCCTCTCTCCCTGTGGCCAAACGGCCACCCCTGCTTCCACGCCGCACCCCTGCTTGACTGTTCATCAGGCGCCCCAAGACTCTGATGTCTCTGCACACACACTCTGTGCCTCAGAGTCTCCAGGGCTGAAATCTGGTTGCTCAGGGATTCTAAGGAAAGGGTCTGTCCTCTCTGGCCCCCAGAGCTCTGTGGTGGAGACCCTGAGGCGCACTCGGTAGGGGAGGTCGCTTCCTGATACAAGGCTCAGACCCCCTCCAGCTTCAAGAGCTCACTTTAGCTTCTAGGACCTGGGGGCTGCGCCATCACCTGGGGGCCCCTCAAGCTGTCTGTAGACGCCCGCCCACTCAGGGCTTTCAGGGCTGAAGGGGGAACTCTGGGCAGCTTTTTCTCTTGCCCTCCTCCACCACCTTGACTAGATCCCCACGGACTCTTCCCTCAAACGGCCTCCTCAGCAGACGCCTAGGTGGCTTTCTGCAGGCATGGCCTGGGCACATCACACCCACCTAACCCGAGTCTCCAGCGGGGGGCTTGTGGCCTGGGCATCAAGCAGTGGCTCTCAGGGCATGGTGGGCCCAGCCCAGCAGCCGAAGTGCCACCAGGATGGTGGTCCAGTCACCAAGTCAGGTCCGGCTCTAGCGACCCCCTGGACTGTAGCCCGCCAGGCCCCTCTGTCCATGGGGGTTTCCAGGCAAGAATGCTGGCGTGGGGTGCCATTTCCTTCTCCAGGGGATCTTCCCGACCCAGGGATCGTACCCGGGTCTCCTGAATTCCTGGCAGATTCTTCACCAAGTCACCAGGGAAGCCAAACCTGGTCACAAAAGCAGACTTCCTGAACTAGCAAGCTGTGTCTCACCTGCAAGGAGCTGCTGGTCTCTCGGCTCTGAGCACACCGGCTCAGGGAGACCGGACAGGCTGAGACAGGAGGGCGGGGCTGGAAAGAGACGGAGCAGGGCTCGCCGCGGGTGCGGGAGCTTTGGGGTCCCTGCTGCCGCAGCGGCTGCTTTGGTGGCAGCCAGCACCCAGAGCGCGCTTCCTGGGCACGGGGGTCAGGAGTGGGATGTGGAGATGGCCAGAGAGGCAAGGAGGAGCCTGGCATTTCTCGGGATGCAGCTGCCTCCCCGCGGAGGGGCTTGACCCCTCCTTGTGTGGGATAATCGCTCCCCGGCCCGTTTAGACGCTGCCCTGCTGGACCTGGGCGAGCGCGGGGAGGGGTCCCAGGGGCTCCCCGTTTACACAGGTGGGGTGACGGCCCCTGATGCCGCCACTTCTCTCCGCAGATGGCCTTCTGGTCCAAGTATAGCGGTGAGTGCGCTCCAGACCTCGGGCCGCCATCCCTGGGCCCCTCGGGGCGCTCTGGGCCGCTGGGGAACCGGGGGCGGGCCGGCGGCCCGGGTGACGCCCTCTTCACCCCTCGCCGCAGACGGGGACCAGTGCGAGGAGCGGCCCTCGGGGAGCCCGTGCGACCTCCCGTGCTGCGGCCGCGGCAAGTGCATTGACGGCCTGGGCGGCTTCCGCTGCGACTGCGCGGAGGGCTGGGAGGGCCGCTTCTGCGTGCACGGTGAGGGGCGGGGGCGGCGGGGCGGGGGCCTCCGGGGCCGTGGCCGGCGGGGCGCGTAGAGCCTGGGCGCCCTCCGTGTCTGCCCAGAGGTGCGCTTCTCCAACTGCTCGGCGGAAAACGGCGGCTGCGCCCACTACTGCCTGGAGGAGGAGGGCCGGCGCCACTGCAGCTGCGCGCCTGGCTACCGGCTGCAGGACGACCACCAGCTCTGCGAGTCCAAGGGTGAGCTCCCTCGACGGGGGCCGCACGGGGTCCCCGGGCGCTGAGCGAGCCCCCGGGCTGAGTCCTCGGCAAGCGAGATGGGAGAAGGAGGGGGTCCCCGACGGGTGTCGCGGGTGTCCTGCCCGCTCTTTCCTTCGCTTGCCCAACTTCCTGCAGGCGCCACCGCTCACCCTGGGGATGCCTCCTGGGGCAGGAGCGCAGAGGTGTCTCCTCGGATGGGCGGATGTAGAGGCTCCACCCTCCTCCACGTCTATCGTGTACATGCTCAATCGTGTTTGAATCTTTGCGACCCCATGGACTGTAGCCCACCAGGCTCCTCTGTCCCTGGAGTTTTCCAGGCAAGAATCCTGGAGCAAGTTGCTATTTCCTTCTCCCGGGGGTCTTCCCAACCCAGGCATTGAACCCGTGTCTCCTGCGTCTCCCGCATCGGCAGACAGATTCTTCACCAGCTGAGGCACCGTCTTGGATGGCTTTACACCTCCCTTTACCTCTGGCCTCTCTGAAGAGAGAGCGCAACCTTCTTTTCTGTTTCCCTTTTTGTACATCTTAATTTCTATCAGAGTTACATACTTACACAACATTTGGAGTTTCGCAGCTCTTACCATGAATTTCAACAGGTCGTTCCTCAGGGTGGATCTTCTTTCATTCACTGTGTAGCCCCTTTTTCATGTGGAAATTCACATCTTCTACTTCTAGGAACGTTTCTTCAGTTAGTTCCTTGATGGCTTGACCTTCCTGCTTTCTCTGTTCTCCGTTTCTGCCTCGTCTAATCAGATCTCTTCCCCCTGGGCTGATTTTCTAGTTTTATGATCTCTTCTATTTTCCATCTCTTAGATTCTCTGCTCTTCTTCTTTTGGGGAAATTTTCCACGACTCTATAGTCCAGTCCTTTTATAGTCCTTTTACGGAAAAAACCAGAACATCTAACTTTTCCTTTTGAAGTACTTAGAGAGTCACAGAATGTTTCAAAGAAAGGCCTGCTGAGCCTGTTGGCCAGTGGGCTTTTCTGTGAGACCGTCTGAAGGCTCAGGTCACTGACAGAACCCTGTTGCCCAGATTCTTAGGTCTTTAGGCCATTTTCTGAGAGGAATCATCCACACTCATGCTTGGGTGGCCCCACCCTGGCTCCCAGCGCCTTGTTGGGGTGCAGGGGAGAGGAGCTGGCAGCTGCCCAATCTGCAGGTGTCTCTGCGACTTTCTCTGGCCAGCCTTGTGTGCCAGTCTTTCCTGCGGCGTCTCCTTGAGTCCTGAGCTCATGGCCGCTGGTTCACCCTCTTCAGAGAATACACCTAGGGTCTTCTGCGGGGGTCAGAGAGGAGCGTCAGGTCCCTGATGAGGGGTCAAGACAGAAGCCTAGGGCTCTAGCAGTTTCTTTGACAAACTCTCAACGTTCCTGCCATACTTCCTGGACAGCTTCCTCAGGCACACATGGAGGCTTCCTGGGCATCTCTGGGGCTAAGCAGCCTGCCACTGCATCTCCTACTGCTGGCTGAGGTTTCGGCTTCCTCAGGCAACCAAGTCAGTCACTGTGCCCCTCAGCTTCTGGAGTTTTGTTGCTATTGTCTCATCTCCATTTGCTGTCACTGTTCTCCCTGCTGATGGCTTCGTCTTGCTCCTGCAAGTCTGAATCTCTCAATCCAGTGTGAAGGGCCCTGGCCTCAGCTCTGTTCTGCGCTCTCTCCTCCTGGCAGAGGACCGCACAACTGTGCTCAGAGCCACTTTGAGGCTCTCCAGGAGTGCCCACCTCCACCTACCCATGAGTTCTTACCTCTGTTAGGAGCTCGGTAGCATCCCAGCATGAGAGCTCACTGCACGTTCCAGGGATTACTCCCAACAGCCCTGGGGTGTACTGAACTCCTAGAACTTGAACAAGCTGCCTAAGGACAGGCCACTGGGTAGACATGCTGCTTGGTCTGACTCTTGCCATTAAGTGGCACTGTTTGTTAACCGAACGACTGACCTGAGGGGCTTTGCAAGTTGATAGAACTACACGTCTGAACATCATTTATCCTACAAGGCAGCAAATGAGGCTGCTTGCAGGAGGTGGACAGACATGGGGGGGCATTCCTGGGAGCAGTGCCTGGCAGGCACTCAGCTGCTTTCTCCTGCCTTCAGTGACGTTCCCTTGTGGGAGGCTAGGGAAGCGAATGGAGAAGAAACGCAAGACCTCGAAACGTGACGCAAACCAAATCGACCAAAAAGACCAGTTGGGTCCACGGATTGTCAATGGACAGGAGGCTGGATGGGGAGAGAGCCCCTGGCAGGTGAGAGGAGAGGCAGCAGTTCACCGTCTGGGTCAGGAGTCACTGGGCCCAGGTCCTGCTGTGGAGGCACCAGTGGGGAGGGAAGTGAGCCTTTGCTGGGGGCAGGGGAGGCAGTGCTAAGTCCCAAAGAAAGACGGCACTAACCTGATGAGAGAGGAGCAGATGGGCAGGGTGGAGTGGGCACAGGTGTGTGTATCTACAGCACCCTTGGGTGCAGAGCAAGCAGGAAGAAGTATAGCTTTAAAAATCAGCTGGAAAGATAATGCTGTGCTGGTGGTGTTTCAGGCAGAGGCCTGGCTGAGGGGAGCAGTGCTTGCATAGCAAAAGGCTAGGAGGGAGGGTTGACCCCTGACTCCCTCTCCAGCTTCCCCATGGAAACTAACACTTACTTGATGTCTGACTCCCAGGCACTGGGGGTTAGCGTCCCCAGAGATCAGTAACCTGAGAACTGGTAGGTCTTGGGGATCTCACCCCCAGGAGGGTCAAGATCCTAAACACGGCAACCCAATGGGACCAGAGCCAGGATGGCTGGCAGGACAGTGGCTGAGGGAACCTGGAGAGGGACCCCCAAGAGCTCTTAGGGGCCTCAAAGGCTACCCGGATGACTCGAGGCCCAGCCTTAGCCATCGAGGGTAGGAAGAACTCTCTGTAGGAACAGCGTGGGCAAACGTGGGGAGACACCTTGGAACAGGCAAACTCTTACCAAACGTGCGGAGGAGAAAGTGCCCCCAAATCCACACTGTGTGACCAGGGAACCCAGGAAAGACCTACTTATGCAGCCAGTGCTCTGAGCTTGAGAACCACACCTCGGGCTGTGACAGGACCCCGGAGGCCTGAGCAGAGCTGTCAGAAAGCTGTGTTGTGAAGTCACTGCCCGCTCCCCGCCCCACCCCTTCCAGGCAGTGCTGCTGGACTCCAAGAAGAAGCTGGTCTGTGGGGCAGTGCTAATCCACATCTCCTGGGTGCTGACGGTGGCCCACTGCTTGGAGAACCACAAGAAGCTCATCGTCAGGCTCGGTGCGGGCTGGAAGCAGGCTGGAGGGTGGCCAGGTTTGGGGAGCCTGGTCTCTGGGGGGCTTGAGCCCATGCAGAAGGCATCTGGTGGGAAGAGGGCTGTGTGCTCCCAGCCCACTCCTCCCATGGTGCGATTTTAGACACCATGACACCAGGTAAGTTTGCACGTAAGGGGTTCTCTTTGACTCTGGTGGCCAGGTGTTTACGTGCGTGTGTTTGCAAGTGAGAGGGTTACACACACACTTATGTCTTCACTCTCGCAGGCTGTGTGGAGCGCCTTGGGGGCAGAGCCCCAGAAGGTGTCCACATGGCCTGGCCTCAGGGCCGTGCTGTACACAGGTTGACAGGGATCGACTGTGCAGTGGGAGCCCTGACGTCTCCCACAGCAGCCAGTTGCTCCCTTGCAACAGCCCAGGGCTCCCCAAGCCTGGGCCCCACTCTACCAATTCCTGGGGGTGGGGGCTCTCACTCCAACCATCATGCAAAAAGAAGGAAAGAGATATGTATTGGGAATGACCCTCCAGACCCACACTTTCTGCCATTATGTCCAGCACAACCAAAGGCCAGTGGCCTCCCGTGGGGCTGGGCTTGGAATAAGAGCTCCACCCCCACTAACCAGGAGCATCCGCCTCACCTGAGAAGACCCTGTGTCTTGTGTGTGATCCGGATCTTTCTTCCCTGGTTAGACCCTGTGTCCAGCTGGCCCTCCTCTGTGTCCTGCTGCTCCGCCCTGCCCCCACCTCAGCAGGCACCCCATTTTCTCTCTGAGGCTCTGGTCTATGTTCCAGGTTTCCAGGGAGCATCCCTGCTGACTGCCCACTGCTGGCCACTGTCCAAGCCTTACTGCTGCATCTCTGAGCCAGTCCTGAATTCAGACCACTCTTTGCCCCTTTAGGATGGACATGTGTGGGCTGTTAACTTGATAGGGACCTGAGGCACAGCCCTGTGGCCCAGGACCTGCCAGGGATGCAGGGTGACCACTCCCACTGTGGACCCATTCCCTGCCATCCACGAGGGCCCGCAGGAGCAGGGCAGTCCTGTTAGCTTCAGCAGGGCCCCTGGGGAAGGATGTTCTCCCAGGCTCACTCTGACAGCCCCTCTGCCCTGCAGGGGAGTATGACATGCGGCGCTGGGAGAGCTGGGAGGTGGACCTGGCCATCAAGGAGGTCATCATCCACCCTAACTATACCAAGAGCACCAGTGACAATGACATCGCCCTGCTCCGCCTGGCCCAGCCGGCCACTCTTTCGCAGACCATTGTGCCCATCTGCCTCCCGGACAGTGGCCTCTCTGAGCGCAAGCTCACCCAGGTCGGCCAAGAGACCGTGGTGACAGGCTGGGGCTACCGTGATGAGGCCAAGAAAAACCGCACCTCCGTCCTCAACTTCATCAAGGTCCCCGTGGTCCCGTACAATGCATGCGTCCATGCCATGGAAAACAAGATCTCCGAGAACATGCTGTGCGCTGGTGTCCTCGGGGACTCGCGGGATGCCTGTGAGGGCGACAGCGGGGGGCCTATGGTCACCTTCTTCCGTGGCACCTGGTTCCTGGTGGGCCTGGTGAGCTGGGGCGAGGGCTGTGGGCGCCTCTACAACTACGGCGTTTACACCAAAGTCAGCCGCTACCTTGACTGGATCTATGGCCACATCAAAGCTGCGGAGGCCCCTCTTGAGGGCCAGGTGCCTTAGCATCCCCCGTCACTTGTGTCTGGACCCCAGAGGACACCCTTGGATAGGGGCTGGATGGTTGGATGGCAAGATGTTGGACATTAAAAAGGGCTTGCTGCAAGCACACCAGCTATGGCTCTATCTTTTCAACCCTTTTCTGGGCTGCTCTGGAGGGAAGTACTTTTGGAGCATCTACTGCATGCCCCACACTTTATGAACAGAGTCTTACTTAACTCCTACAGCACCTCTGTGGGGTAGGAAGGAGCGTATCCGAGGTTTGTGGCATCTGAAGCTGGTAACACGTAGGAAAGCTCGCTTAATGAAAAAGAATACAAAATGGGACTACAAAAGTGTGAGAGCCGCTTCCAGGACTTTGGAAGGAGCTTGTGTGAGTCAGGGATCCTGATCCAGAGTAAATCCACCTCTGAAGGTACAGACTGCAGCTCATATTGTAGGGGAAGAAACAGGTTCAGGAAGTTTTGCCCTGTGAAGCCAAGACCCAAACTAGGTCTGACTTCCATTCGGCTGTCCCCCTCTCTTCCTGCTATGGAGGCCAGCACTGGCCTGGAGTGAGGAGGAGCTAGAGACCCAGAGGGCTTGGTGGAGTCCAGAATGAGCTCACACTGTAAGTGGTGAAGCAGTTTAAGAACAATGTCACACAATCAATAAACAAGAGGCTCTGTCTTGACCTGGCCTTACAGGTGTACCTGAATGAGGCAGAGAAGTAAGTTAGGATGCGCCCAACAGAAAGGGAGAGTGGTGAGATAAAGCCAAAAACAACTAGTCTTAAGTCATCAGATCAGTCAAACTCTATGTATGCCTCAGGCACGTCACTTCTGTTTTCTGGGCATTAGTAAAAGGAGGATTAGATTGACAGCAGCGGCTCTTGACCTTCACTGTACTTTTGAATCTCCTGGGGGGCTTTCAAAAACATGTCCATCCAATTTCACCTGCAGAGATTCTGGTTTAGATGATTTAGGTGGGGAACCAAGACTTCGAACTCCTCAGGTCATTTTAATGTGTGACTAGGGTTGAAAGGCACCGACCAGATGGTCTTTAAAGACCTTTTCTACTTGGGTAGGTGCCATGATGCTCAGGGCCAATGAATATAAAGAAAGCTCAGCACAGGGAGTTCCCTGGGGGTCCAGTAGTTGGACTCGGAGCTTTCACTGTAGTGGCCCAGGTTCATTCCCTGGTCAGGGAACGAAGATCCTGCGAGTCTCCGGGTACAGCCAGAAGTAAAAGGAGAAACAAAATAAACAAACAGCAGTACAGCACAGATCAGTCAGTGGCACAAGAAACGCTGACTTACGATTACACCCCGCTTCTCAGGCTCTCAGCTGCTGCATGCAGACAGAAGGGAGACCTGGACCCACTGAGTCCTCTGTGTGAAACACAAGGAAGGAAGCATGGTGGAGAAGGGGCCTGTAGGACCCATCTGCTTAGGACCTGGGGAAGGGCAGGTGGGACTGCTTGGGGGTACGAGGAAGCCTGGCCGGCCCGGGGCTGGAACCATCTGCAGATTAGTGCTTTAGGCAAGTGTCCCCAACACTCGCACTGGGACATGACAGATTTGGAGAGTGACAGCATGCTGAGGTCTTTACCCTTGTAAAAGATTTCCTAGGTGGGTCTCCTGTCAAGGTGGTTAACTAGTGTGGTAGAGAGAACTTCTGGCATCCCAACCGGAGGAGACCTGCTGACCTGCTCTATAGTGAAACTGGTGAAAATTACTAAACATTTAAAGTGTCTAGAAGTGGCCCTGTGGGCAAACAAAGTAAGAACAAAATTACAGCTTTTAAACCAGTGTAAGTAAACTTGATCTGTCCATAGAAGGTAAAGAAGGAAAATAAAAGGAAATGAGCAGCATGTAAAAATTCCCGGGTGGCTCAGAGGTTAAAGCGTCTGCCTCCAATGTGGGAGACCCGGGTTCGATCCCTGGGTCGGGAAGATCCCCTGGAGAAGGAAACGGCAATCCATTCCAGTATTCTTGCCTAGAGAATCCCATGGATGGAGAAGCCTAGTAGGTTACAGTCCACGGGGTCGCAAAGAGTCGGACACGACTGAGCGACTTCACCTCACCTACATGCTAATGGTGAACATGCGGAAAACAAAATTAAAGTCACAATACCATTTCCAATCACTCTAAAGAAAATGAAGCCTTTAGATATTAATTTAACAAAACATGCACCAGATCTGTGTAATGTTATTTACAAAGTGCTGATGAAAGAAATTAAAAAAGACTTAAATGCATGGAGAGACAACAGAAAGTTCAGCACATTGAAGATGCCAGTTTTCCCAAAGTTAAGCTGTAGGTTTAACACAATTCCTATAAAAATCCCAACAGTTTTTTTGTAAACAAGCTATTTCATATGTGTGTGTGTGTGTGTGTGTGTGTGTGTAAAATGCCTTGAATAGCTAAAATACTTTAGAAAAAGAAGAAAAAATGAGAAGTCACTCTACCCAGTGTCATGGATGATAATCTAGTGACAGTGATTAAGATTGTGTGGTATTGGTGGAGGGAGAGACACACAGATGAATGGAATGGAACAGAGAATCCAGAAATAGACTCACGTGTCTGATTTCTGACAAAGGGCCAAAACAATTTGTTAGAGGAAGGAGTGGAGAAGGCAATGGCACCCCACTCCAGTACTCTTGCCTGGAAAATCCCATGGAAGGAGGAGCCTGGTGGGCTGCAGTCCATGGGGTCGCTAAGAGTCAGACACAACTGAGCGACTTCACTTTCACTTTTCACTTTCATGCACTGGAGAAGGAAATGGCAACCCACTCCAGTGTTCTTGCCTGGAGAATCCCAGGGACGGGGGAGCCTGGTGGGCTGCCGTCTATGGGGTCGCACGGAGTCGGACACGACTGAAGTGACTTAGCTGAGGAAGGAGACCCTGTCAACATGTGGTACTGGTACAGTGGGGCATGCTTAGGCTAAAAAATAACCCCAATCTAAATCTCACAGAAAAAAATGTACAAAAATTAACTCCATAGGGACTTAAATATAAAAACTGTAAAATGAAACAGGAAGAAAGTATAGTTAATGAAAACTATGGAGTAAGATGGAAATAATAAAGATAATGTAACTGGGTTAAACTTACCAATTAGAAGAAATTTTTTTATAAGAAAGCTTTTTCTTTCAGAATAAAAGATAAATCTGACAATATATTATTTACAGACAACATAAAATTAAAAAACACTGAAAGACTGAAAATAAAGAATGTTAGAAATTCCTCATTGATTTGAATGAAAAGACAGCTAAGATAGTGACTTCAATAAATGATAAAATGGAAATCAATGAAAAATATCACAAACAACAAGGATAGACATCAAATAATGATAAAAGAATCAATCATGTATAAAGATATAATCATGATAAAATAATATGTGCCTCTAACAATATAACCTCAAAATATATAATCCAACAATTGACAGAAGTGCGGGGAGAAATAAGTAATAGTACTTGGAAATTAAAAAAATTCTCTCAAAAGCAAAAATTAAACATTAAAAATAAATGGATATATAGAAGATTTGAACAATAAAATTAATAAGCTTTTGGTTTTTTTTAGCACACTGAGTTCAGTTCAGTCCCTCAGTCAAGTCCAGCTCTTTACAACCCCATGGACTGCAGCATACGAGGCCTCCCTGTCCATCACCACCTCCTGGAGTCCACCCAAACCCATGTCCATCGTGTCGATGATGCCATCCAACCATCTCATCCTCTGTCGTCCCCTTCTCCTCCTGCCCCCAATCTTTCCCAGCATCAGGGTCTTTTCAAATGCGTCTGTTCTTCGCATCAGGTGGCCAAAGTATTGGAGTTTCAGCTTCAACATCAGTCCTTCCAATGAACACCCAGGATTCATCTTCTTTAGGATGGACTGGTTGGATCTCCTTGCAGTCCAAGGGACTCTCAAGAGTCTTTTCTAACACCACAGCATCAATTTTTAAGCACTCAGCTTTCTTTAAAGTCCAACTCTCACATCCATACATGACCACTGGAAAAACCATAGCATTGACTAGACACACCTTTTTTGACAAAGTAATGTCTCTGCTTTTTAATATGCTGTCTAGGTTGGTCATAACTTTCCTTCCAAGGAATAAGTGTCTTTTAATTTCATGGCTGCAATCACCATCTGCAGTGATTAGCACACTAAGAACATTCTCAAAAATTTACTGGTCCGTGAAGGAAGCCTCAATAAATTCCAGGGGCTCAGAATGATATAAAACATATCCTCTAGACAAAAGGCAATGAAAATAGAAATGAATAACAAAAAGTTTTAATTGATGTGGACCCTCTTTTTTTTTCTTGGTGAGTCTGGCTAAAGATTTATCAGTTTTATTTATCTTTTCAAAGGTTTAGTTTTTAGTTTCATTGATTTATTATTTTTTTTAAGTCTCATTTATTTCTGCTTTGACCTCTTTTATTTCTTTCATTCTAGTAAGTTTGGGGTTTTTTTTGTTCTTCTTTTCCTAGTTCCTTTAAGTGTAAGATTAAGTTGCTAATTTGAGATTTTTATTTTTTACTGAGGTATGCTTGTATCACAATGAACTTCCCTCTTAGAACTGCTTTTGTTGCATCCCATAGATTTTGGAATTCCCTGATAGCTCAGTTGGTAAAGAATCTGCCTGCAATGCAGGAGACCCTGGTTCAATTTCTGGGCCAGGAAGATCTGCTGGAGAAGGGATAGGCTACCCACTCCAGTATTCTTAGGCTTCCCTGGTGGCTCAGCTGGTAAAGAATCCGCTTGCAGTGTGGGAGGTCTGAGTTCGATCCCTAGGTTGGGAAGATCCCCTGGAGAAGGGAAAGGCTACCCACTCCAGTATTCTGGCCTGGAGAATTCCATGGACTGTATAGTCCGTGGGGTTGCAAAGAGTTGGGCATGACTGAGGGACCTTTATGTGGATAGATTCTGGATTATCTGATTTCAGATATTTTAAAATTTCTTCTTTGATTTTTTGAGTGCTCCATTGGTGAGCATATTGTTTAGTCTTCACGTGTGTATATTTTTACTTCTTCTTAAAATTGATTTTTAGTCTCATAGCATTGTGGTTAGAAAATACACTTGGTATAACTGCAGTTTTCTTAAATGCATTGAGACTTGTTTTGTAGCCTAGCATGTGAGCTATCCTGGAGAATTTTCTATATGCACTTGAAAAGAATGTCTATTCTGCTTTTGGATGGAATTTTGTGTATATGACTGTTAAGTCCATCTTATCTAATATATTGTTTGGTCAATATTTTCTTATTGATTTTCTGTCTAGATAATCTATACATTGCTATAAGTGGAGTATTAAAGTCCCCCACTATGATTGCAGCCATGAAATTAAAAGATGCTTACTCCTTGGAAGAAAAGTTATGAGCAACCTAGATAGCATATTCAAAAGCAGAGGCACTACTTTGCCGACTAAGTTATGTCTAGTCAAGGCTATGGTTTTTCCAGTGGTCATGTATGGATGTGAGAGTTGGACTGTGAAGAAGGCTGAGCACCGAAGAATTGATGCTTTTGGACTGTGGTGTTGGAGAAGACTCTTGAGAGTCCCTTGGACTGCAGGGAGATCCAACCAGTCCATTCTGAAGGAGATCAACCCTGGGATTTCTTTGGAAGGAATGATGCAAAGCTGAAACTCCAGTACTTTGGCCACCTCATGCGAAGAGTTGACTGATTGGAAAAGACTCTGATGCTGGGAGGGATTGGGGGCAGGAGGAGAAGGGGACGACCGAGGATAAGATGGCTGGATGGCATCACTGACTGGATGGATGCAAGTCTGAATGAACTCTGGGAGTTGGTGATGCACAGGGAGGCCTGGCGTGCTGCGATTCATGGGGTCGCAAAGAGTCGGACACGACTGAGCAACTGAACTGAACTGAACTGATGATTGTTTTACTGCCAAATTCTCTTTTTTGTATGTTAACATTTGCCTTATATATTGAGGTGCTCCTACATTGAGGGTATATATATTTCCAATTGTTATATCTTCTTCTTGGATTGACCCCTTGAGTATTATGTAATGTCCTTCTTTGTCTTATGTTACAGTCTGTGTTTTAAAGTCTATTTTGTGTCATGTAGCTTTTCCTGAATGGATAAAAACTCAAGCCTCATCTATATGTTGTCTACAAGAGACACTTCAGCTTTAAAGACACAACACAGATTGAAAGTGAAGGGATGGAAAGGTAGTCCATGCAAACGGAGATTGAAAAAACCTGGGGTAGCTTTGCTATATTAGAAAAAGTTGACTTTTTTTTTTTTTTGGCTGCACTTGCGTGGCTTGTGGGATCTTGACCAGAGATTGAACCCATGCCCTCTGCAGTGAGAGAATTGAGTCCTAACCACTGGACCACTGGGGAATTCCCCACAAAATAGACTTTAAGACAAAAACTGTAAAATGGGGTCGCAAAGAGTCGGACACTACTCAGCGACTGAACTGAACTGAACTATACTCTGATATTGGTCCTCTAATCTATGTAAATTAAACTATTTGTATGGTGATCTGCCCTTCTTCAAGATTCAAGTTAATCATTTTATGGCCCGAGATAAACCATCTGGAGCCAAGGTTATCCCAAAATACATCTTTTGGGTGAGGGGCCTGGTGCCATTCTAAGTTTTGAGACATTCCTTTCTTTCATTAACAGATTGCTGGTGACATCCAGCTAAAGACTAGCAGGGGGATACTCTTTCTGCCCCCTTCTGATGCCTATGTCAGAAGCTTTCTCTATCTCCTTTATACTTTAATAAAACTTTATTACACAAAGCTCTGAGCGATCAAGCCTTGTCTCTGGCCCCGGACTGAATTCTTCTCCTCCGGGAGCCAAGAATCTTGGCGTCGTAGTCCAACAACAACCTTTCATTCTCCTGGGGTCTCTCACCCTACTGCTCTCCACCCGGGTGCCTTTTCCCAATAAAATCTCTTGCTTTGTCAGCACAAGTGTCTCCTTAGACAATTCATTTCTGAGTGTTAGACAAGAGCCCAGTTTCAGGCCCTGGAAGGGGTCCCCCTGCCTGCAACAGTCATAGAAACTAAACTTTCTAAAGGTACTAAGATTAAATTCACATTTTGTCAGTAACTGCAAGTACATGATATATTATTCTTTAAATCACAAAGATTTCTTAGATTATTGTGCTTTGTTTGATATCCATACCTCCTTATATATAACAGCAAATTAGTTGAATTCCTGTACTAGACTTAAGTTGCAAATGCCAAGTTATTTCTGGGTGAAATATTGCTGCTGCTAAGTCACTTCAGTCGTGCCCGACTCTGTGTGACCCCATAGACGGCAGCCCACTAGGCTCCCCCATCCCTGGGATTCTCCAGGCAAGAATACTGGAGTGGGTTGCCATTTCCTTCTCCAATGCATGAAAGAGAAAAGTGAAAGTGAAGTCGCTCAGTCTGTCCGACTGTTAGTGACCCCATGGACTGCAGCCCACCAGGCTCCTCCGTCCATTGGATTTTCCAGGCAAGAGTACTGGGGTGGGGTGCCATTGCCTTCCCCGGGGTGAAATATTAGTGAAGATAATTAATTGCCTCTCAAACTCAATCATAATTTATCTGGAATCAGATATGAAACAATTCCATTTTCACTTTATAATCTGATGAATTAAAATTTTTTCACATAGTTCTCACTGGATCACTAGGAAAATTGTTTTTCTGCATTTTTCCCATTCTTTCGAAAATATTCCGTGTCTACTAGTAGCAATACAATTTCATTCCAGTACAATTAGGACTCCCCCTAATCCCAAACATTTTTTAAGGGCAAAATAAAACAAAATATTCTAGTGTTTGTTTGGCCTTGTATTTTAGAGTCAACTTCTCTGTGGCTCCCTATTTACTATACTCAGCTATTCTACCCAAACAACTGTTAATACACATACACACACACACACACACACACACACACACACACACTCTCTCAAAACTTTTATCAAGGCATGCATGTTGCCTCTGGTCATATCTAAACTCACCTTTTCCTTCATTCAACCAACATAACTGACAGTCTATTGTGGGCCAGACCCTGTGTTAAGCCCTGGGGATGGAGAAATGAACTTGAGTCAATACACCTGAATTGAAATGAACATGATTCAATAAACAATCAGGTTAATAAGAGAAACAGGAAAGTATATGGCTAAAAAAAAAAAAAAATCTAAATATATTGATAAAGGAAAAAAAGGATAATCCTCTCACTTACCCTGGAAATGGAAGTAGGAAAAGTGCTTCCTGGATATGGCATCACTTTGTCTTATCTCAAAGGAAGAGGAGCCTCACGAAAGGAGGAAGAAGAGTGTGCCAGGTGGAATACGTAGTCATGGACCTCCTTTAAGGTCCTGTTAAGGAGCTGGTACATGCAGAAGAGACCAGGAGAAACTGCCAGCAGAGCACTGGCATGGTCACATGTCTTTTAGTGTGATGACTGATGGCTCTTAGTGAATAGTAGATATCAGGTGGTTAAGATAATATTGTAACATCTGTCACTGGGTGTAGCAGACAGCAAGAGGAAAAGAGAAGCTTGAGAAAATGCTTAGGAGGCAAACTTATTAAGACCTAAATAGTATATTTACAAATATGTTTTAAATACCTACTAACTTTCAGGCATCATTCTAGGTGCTGTGGATATAGCTGAAAAGTAAAAAAAAAAAAAAAAAAAAAGCAGTTCTTTCTTTATTAGAATGTTACTATCCAATCATAGGAGAGAGAGATAAAGTATTTTAAAAATATAAATGCATAATATTTTAGTTAGTGATTAAGTACCATGAAGAAAGATAAAGACCGGTAAGGGGAATAAGGATTCCCAAGTGGCATTAGTGTTAAAGATCCCATCTGCCAGTGTAGGAGACATAAGAGACATAGGTTCAAGATCCCCTGGAGGAGGGCATGGCAACCCACTCCAGTATTCTTCTTGCCTGGAGAATCCCATGGACAGAGGAGCCTGGAGGGCTACTGTTCATAGGGTCTCACAAAGTATGACACAACTAAAGCAACTTAGCACACATACATGCATGGGGAATAGGAAGTGATGAATAGAATGATTTATTACGGGAGTTGGGCAAAGATTTGTTATGAGCAGAGACAGGAATGAAGGAAGGGATGAAGGCAGGACATAGGGGAGAGAAAAATGGAGTATGTTGCGGTGTGGGGGTGCTTTCATGTCCTATTCTTTGAAAATAATATCACTAGGATAAGAGACATAACTGGAAGTAACTCTCCTAAAGTATCATTATTTTGGCACATTCTATTCTGTTGACTGAATTAAGTAATCATCCAGTCCTGTTGTCACACACTGTTGAGAACTAACTCCAACACCTTGACACTAGACAGTGATGGAACTCAATAGCAGCAAACATCTGCTGACAGGATACAGACACAAATTCCACTCTTAAGTGTCCTGCTTGTTTTAAATGAGGCATAATTTTAATACTGGTCCCCTCAGTGATATTCCTAAAGACAAAGAGACTGGGCTAATATTATCTGTGGTTTGAATATTCCATAAAATCCATTAGCATAGGGAAGTCAGAATTGTGTTGCCCACAGCTATATGTACAATCCATGTGCCCATCAACAGATGAGTCAAAGAATTTGTAGTTTATATAAACAAGGACTATTATCCAGCCATGAGAAAGACATTCACTGTTTGTGACAATGTAAATGGACCTAGAGGATAGTACACTGAGACAAGTCAGACAGAGAAATACTGTATTATATCAACTTATACATGTAATCTAAAAGTGCCAAACTCATAAAAACAGTAAAATGGTGGTTTCCAGGGGATAGGAGTGGAGGGATAAGGCAAGGATAGAATAATTTTTTTTAACAGTATGAACTTGGAATGAATAGCAAAGAAGCCAAAGAGATCTAATGCACAGTATAGTAATGTGGACAATATAGTCTTATAACCAAACTTACTGAGACTAGAATTATCCCAAACACTGAAAAGAAACGATAATTATGTAATATTATATATGTGTATCGTCACTGCAATTGCAATATTACAACCTACAAATGTCTTGAATTAAATTGTACACTTAAATTCATGCAATGAATGTTACACATCAAATATATTTCAAGAAAATTTTAAAAATAGACCACGAGGTATACTAAGGGCTTCCCAGGTGGCCCAGTTGTAAAGAATCCACCCACCGAAATGCAGGAGGCTTGGGTTCAATCCTGGGTTGGGAAGATCCTTTGGAGAAGGAAATGACAGTTAACTTTGTTATTCCTGCCTGGAAAATCCCATGGACAGAGAACCTGGAGGGCTTCAGTCCATAGGGTCACAAAAGAGTCAGATACAACTTAGTGACTAAACAACTGCAGTGGGCAGTCATTCCCTTCTACGGGGATCCTTCCGAACCGGGGATCAAACCAAGGCCTCTTGAACTGCAGGAGGAGGAATCTTTACCATCTGAGTCATCAGGGAAGCCCTAAACAACAGCAATGTATTTTGTGTGAAAAGCAAAGATGAGAGTAAACCAACTCTAGCTTTCCCCAAATGGGTCCGTTATTGTCTGTGATGTGTTTAATGTCTGTGAAAGTAAAATCACTGAAAACAACTCTGCAGACTAACTCAACAGACAGTGCAATGACTGTGCTAACTGAAAATTATTCAATCTTAAATTCCATTCCTATAATGATCCAGGTATAGCCTAAATAAAATGAGTTGATACACTACCAATATAGAATAAAGACAAACTATCATTTACTTGTGTGATAAAAGTGAATTCAATTTGTTATTTCTGGTATTATTGAGAAAACTTACTAGAATATAAAAGCCTTGATAATAGTGACCAAAATCTATCAATTTTTTTTTTTACAGTTTACCACTAAAACATAAATTCTATTTGTACCTTCTATAAAATCCCTAACTTCTTTAGTTTTTGATTGTTTAAAGGTAATTAAAAACCAAAAAGTAGAGCAGGAACTCAATAAGCTCCATTGCTATCAGTAGTCAAAGCCTCCCCCATCAATACACCAACTGTATTTAACCATCGTTCTTTTCTCTGTTCACCCATATCTTTTAAATTATGTCAAGGTTCAAAAATAATTAAAAAAAAAAAAAAAGAGAGAGTCTTCTCCCTGATTAAGTTTCAAAAATACTTCCAGCTTGCCTAATTTCTTGCCTATAGTTCTAGTCTTAATTTAGGTGTACTTACAGTTAGAATGGGACATGGAACAACAGACTGGTTCCAAATAGGAAAAGGAGTACATCAAGGCTGGATATTGTCACCCTGCTTATTTAACTTATATGCAGGGTACATCATGAGAAACGATGGGCTGGAAGAAGCACAAGCTGGAATTAAGATTGCCGGGAGAAATATCAATAACCTCAGATATGCTGATGACACTACATTTATGGCAGAAAGTGAAGAGGAGCTAAGGAGCCTCTTGATGAAAGTGAAAGAGGAGAGTGAAAAAGTTGGCTTAAAGCTGAACATTCAGTTTCATCCATCTTATTAGAACTGATTCAAATGTATTCTTCTTAATGGCCTGTCTCTTATACACATCTACTGGATCACTAGGAAAATTGTTTTTCTGCATTTTTCCCATTCTTTCGAAAATATTCCGTGTCTACTAGTAGCAATACAATTTCATTCCAGTACAATTAGGACTCCCCCTAATCCCAAACATTTTTTAAGGGCAAAATAAAACAAAATATTCTAGTGTTTGTTTGGCCTTGTATTTTAGAGTCAACTTCTCTGTGGCTCCCTATTTACTATACTCAGCTATTCTACCCAAACAACTGTTAATACACATACACACACACACACACACACACACACACACACACACTCTCTCAAAACTTTTATCAAGGCATGCATGTTGCCTCTGGTCATATCTAAACTCACCTTTTCCTTCATTCAACCAACATAACTGACAGTCTATTGTGGGCCAGACCCTGTGTTAAGCCCTGGGGATGGAGAAATGAACTTGAGTCAATACACCTGAATTGAAATGAACATGATTCAATAAACAATCAGGTTAATAAGAGAAACAGGAAAGTATATGGCTAAAAAAAAAAAAAAATCTAAATATATTGATAAAGGAAAAAAAGGATAATCCTCTCACTTACCCTGGAAATGGAAGTAGGAAAAGTGCTTCCTGGATATGGCATCACTTTGTCTTATCTCAAAGGAAGAGGAGCCTCACGAAAGGAGGAAGAAGAGTGTGCCAGGTGGAATACGTAGTCATGGACCTCCTTTAAGGTCCTGTTAAGGAGCTGGTACATGCAGAAGAGACCAGGAGAAACTGCCAGCAGAGCACTGGCATGGTCACATGTCTTTTAGTGTGATGACTGATGGCTCTTAGTGAATAGTAGATATCAGGTGGTTAAGATAATATTGTAACATCTGTCACTGGGTGTAGCAGACAGCAAGAGGAAAAGAGAAGCTTGAGAAAATGCTTAGGAGGCAAACTTATTAAGACCTAAATAGTATATTTACAAATATGTTTTAAATACCTACTAACTTTCAGGCATCATTCTAGGTGCTGTGGATATAGCTGAAAAGTAAAAAAAAAAAAAAAAAAAAAGCAGTTCTTTCTTTATTAGAATGTTACTATCCAATCATAGGAGAGAGAGATAAAGTATTTTAAAAATATAAATGCATAATATTTTAGTTAGTGATTAAGTACCATGAAGAAAGATAAAGACCGGTAAGGGGAATAAGGATTCCCAAGTGGCATTAGTGTTAAAGATCCCATCTGCCAGTGTAGGAGACATAAGAGACATAGGTTCAAGATCCCCTGGAGGAGGGCATGGCAACCCACTCCAGTATTCTTCTTGCCTGGAGAATCCCATGGACAGAGGAGCCTGGAGGGCTACTGTTCATAGGGTCTCACAAAGTATGACACAACTAAAGCAACTTAGCACACATACATGCATGGGGAATAGGAAGTGATGAATAGAATGATTTATTACGGGAGTTGGGCAAAGATTTGTTATGAGCAGAGACAGGAATGAAGGAAGGGATGAAGGCAGGACATAGGGGAGAGAAAAATGGAGTATGTTGCGGTGTGGGGGTGCTTTCATGTCCTATTCTTTGAAAATAATATCACTAGGATAAGAGACATAACTGGAAGTAACTCTCCTAAAGTATCATTATTTTGGCACATTCTATTCTGTTGACTGAATTAAGTAATCATCCAGGCCTGTTGTCACACACTGTTGAGAACTAACTCCAACACCTTGACACTAGACAGTGATGGAACTCAATAGCAGCAAACATCTGCTGACAGGATACAGACACAAATTCCACTCTTAAGTGTCCTGCTTGTTTTAAATGAGGCATAATTTTAATACTGGTCCCCTCAGTGATATTCCTAAAGACAAAGAGACTGGGCTAATATTATCTGTGGTTTGAATATTCCATAAAATTCATTAGCATAGGGAAGTCAGAATTGTGTTGCCCACAGCTATATGTACAATCCATGTGCCCATCAACAGATGAGTCAAAGAATTTGTAGTTTATATAAACAAGGACTATTATCCAGCCATGAGAAAGACATTCACTGTTTGTGACAATGTAAATGGACCTAGAGGATAGTACACTGAGACAAGTCAGACAGAGAAATACTGTATTATATCAACTTATACATGTAATCTAAAAGTGCCAAACTCATAAAAACAGTAAAATGGTGGTTTCCAGGGGATAGGAGTGGAGGGATAAGGCAAGGATAGAATAATTTTTTTTAACAGTATGAACTTGGAATGAATAGCAAAGAAGCCAAAGAGATCTAATGCACAGTATAGTAATGTGGACAATATAGTCTTATAACCAAACTTACTGAGACTAGAATTATCCCAAACACTGAAAAGAAACGATAATTATGTAATATTATATATGTGTATCGTCACTGCAATTGCAATATTACAACCTACAAATGTCTTGAATTAAATTGTACACTTAAATTCATGCAATGAATGTTACACATCAAATATATTTCAAGAAAATTTTAAAAATAGACCACGAGGTATACTAAGGGCTTCCCAGGTGGCCCAGTTGTAAAGAATCCACCCACCGAAATGCAGGAGGCTTGGGTTCAATCCTGGGTTGGGAAGATCCTTTGGAGAAGGAAATGACAGTTAACTTTGTTATTCCTGCCTGGAAAATCCCATGGACAGAGAACCTGGAGGGCTTCAGTCCATAGGGTCACAAAAGAGTCAGATACAACTTAGTGACTAAACAACTGCAGTGGGCAGTCATTCCCTTCTACGGGGATCCTTCCGAACCGGGGATCAAACCAAGGCCTCTTGAACTGCAGGAGGAGGAATCTTTACCATCTGAGTCATCAGGGAAGCCCTAAACAACAGCAATGTATTTTGTGTGAAAAGCAAAGATGAGAGTAAACCAACTCTAGCTTTCCCCAAATGGGTCCGTTATTGTCTGTGATGTGTTTAATGTCTGTGAAAGTAAAATCACTGAAAACAACTCTGCAGACTAACTCAACAGACAGTGCAATGACTGTGCTAACTGAAAATTATTCAATCTTAAATTCCATTCCTATAATGATCCAGGTATAGCCTAAATAAAATGAGTTGATACACTACCAATATAGAATAAAGACAAACTATCATTTACTTGTGTGATAAAAGTGAATTCAATTTGTTATTTCTGGTATTATTGAGAAAACTTACTAGAATATAAAAGCCTTGATAATAGTGACCAAAATCTATCAATTTTTTTTTTTACAGTTTACCACTAAAACATAAATTCTATTTGTACCTTCTATAAAATCCCTAACTTCTTTAGTTTTTGATTGTTTAAAGGTAATTAAAAACCAAAAAGTAGAGCAGGAACTCAATAAGCTCCATTGCTATCAGTAGTCAAAGCCTCCCCCATCAATACACCAACTGTATTTAACCATCGTTCTTTTCTCTGTTCACCCATATCTTTTAAATTATGTCAAGGTTCAAAAATAATTAAAAAAAAAAAAAAAGAGAGAGTCTTCTCCCTGATTAAGTTTCAAAAATACTTCCAGCTTGCCTAATTTCTTGCCTATAGTTCTAGTCTTAATTTAGGTGTACTTACAGTTAGAATGGGACATGGAACAACAGACTGGTTCCAAATAGGAAAAGGAGTACATCAAGGCTGGATATTGTCACCCTGCTTATTTAACTTATATGCAGGGTACATCATGAGAAACGATGGGCTGGAAGAAGCACAAGCTGGAATTAAGATTGCCGGGAGAAATATCAATAACCTCAGATATGCTGATGACACTACATTTATGGCAGAAAGTGAAGAGGAGCTAAGGAGCCTCTTGATGAAAGTGAAAGAGGAGAGTGAAAAAGTTGGCTTAAAGCTGAACATTCAGTTTCATCCATCTTATTAGAACTGATTCAAATGTATTCTTCTTAATGGCCTGTCTCTTATACACATCTACTGGATCACTAGGAAAATTGTTTTTCTGCATTTTTCCCATTCTTTCGAAAATATTCCGTGTCTACTAGTAGCAATACAATTTCATTCCAGTACAATTAGGACTCCCCCTAATCCCAAACATTTTTTAAGGGCAAAATAAAACAAAATATTCTAGTGTTTGTTTGGCCTTGTATTTTAGAGTCAACTTCTCTGTGGCTCCCTATTTACTATACTCAGCTATTCTACCCAAACAACTGTTAATACACATACACACACACACACACACACACACACACACACACACACTCTCTCAAAACTTTTATCAAGGCATGCATGTTGCCTCTGGTCATATCTAAACTCACCTTTTCCTTCATTCAACCAACATAACTGACAGTCTATTGTGGGCCAGACCCTGTGTTAAGCCCTGGGGATGGAGAAATGAACTTGAGTCAATACACCTGAATTGAAATGAACATGATTCAATAAACAATCAGGTTAATAAGAGAAACAGGAAAGTATATGGCTAAAAAAAAAAAAAAATCTAAATATATTGATAAAGGAAAAAAAGGATAATCCTCTCACTTACCCTGGAAATGGAAGTAGGAAAAGTGCTTCCTGGATATGGCATCACTTTGTCTTATCTCAAAGGAAGAGGAGCCTCACGAAAGGAGGAAGAAGAGTGTGCCAGGTGGAATACGTAGTCATGGACCTCCTTTAAGGTCCTGTTAAGGAGCTGGTACATGCAGAAGAGACCAGGAGAAACTGCCAGCAGAGCACTGGCATGGTCACATGTCTTTTAGTGTGATGACTGATGGCTCTTAGTGAATAGTAGATATCAGGTGGTTAAGATAATATTGTAACATCTGTCACTGGGTGTAGCAGACAGCAAGAGGAAAAGAGAAGCTTGAGAAAATGCTTAGGAGGCAAACTTATTAAGACCTTATTAAGACCTAAATAGTATATTTACAAATATGTTTTAAATACCTACTAACTTTCAGGCATCATTCTAGGTGCTGTGGATATAGATGAAAAGTAAAAAAAAAAAAAAGCAGTTCTTTCTTTATTAGAATGTTACTATCCAATCATAGGAGAGAGAGATAAAGTATTTTAAAAATATAAATGCATAATATTTTAGTTAGTGATTAAGTACCATGAAGAAAGATAAAGACCGGTAAGGGAATAAGGAGCTTCCCAAGTGGCATTAGTGTTAAAGATCCCATCTGCCAGTGTAGGAGACATAAGAGACATAGGTTCAAGATCCCCTGGAGGAGGGCATGGCAACCCACTCCAGTATTCTTCTTGCCTGGAGAATCCCATGGACAGAGGAGCCTGGAGGGCTACTGTCCATAGGGTCTCACAAAGTATGACACAACTAAAGCAACTTAGCACACATACATGCATGGGGAATAGGAAGTGATGAATAGAATGATTTATTACGGGAGTTGGGCAAAGATTTGTTATGAGCAGAGACAGGAATGAAGGAAGGGATGAAGGCAGGACATAGGGGAGAGAAAAATGGAGTATGTTGCGGTGTGGGGGTGCTTTCATGTCCTATTCTTTGAAAATAATATCACTAGGATAAGAGACATAACTGGAAGTAACTCTCCTAAAGTATCATTATTTTGGCACATTCTATTCTGTTGACTGAATTAAGTAATCATCCAGTCCTGTTGTCACACACTGTTGAGAACTAACTCCAACACCTTGACACTAGACAGTGATGGAACTCAATAGCAGCAAACATCTGCTGACAGGATACAGACACAAATTCCACTCTTAAGTGTCCTGCTTGTTTTAAATGAGGCATAATTTTAATACTGGTCCCCTCAGTGATATTCCTAAAGACAAAGAGACTGGGCTAATATTATCTGTGGTTTGAATATTCCATAAAATCCATTAGCATAGGGAAGTCAGAATTGTGTTGCCCACAGCTATATGTACAATCCATGTGCCCATCAACAGATGAGTCAAAGAATTTGTAGTTTATATAAACAAGGACTATTATCCAGCCATGAGAAAGACATTCACTGTTTGTGACAATGTAAATGGACCTAGAGGATAGTACACTGAGACAAGTCAGACAGAGAAATACTGTATTATATCAACTTATACATGTAATCTAAAAGTGCCAAACTCATAAAAACAGTAAAATGGTGGTTTCCAGGGGATAGGAGTGGAGGGATAAGGCAAGGATAGAATAATTTTTTTTAACAGTATGAACTTGGAATGAATAGCAAAGAAGCCAAAGAGATCTAATGCACAGTATAGTAATGTGGACAATATAGTCTTATAACCAAACTTACTGAGACTAGAATTATCCCAAACACTGAAAAGAAACGATAATTATGTAATATTATATATGTGTATCGTCACTGCAATTGCAATATTACAACCTACAAATGTCTTGAATTAAATTGTACACTTAAATTCATGCAATGAATGTTACACATCAAATATATTTCAAGAAAATTTTAAAAATAGACCACGAGGTATACTAAGGGCTTCCCAGGTGGCCCAGTTGTAAAGAATCCACCCACCGAAATGCAGGAGGCTTGGGTTCAATCCTGGGTTGGGAAGATCCTTTGGAGAAGGAAATGACAGTTAACTTCGTTATTCCTGCCTGGAAAATCCCATGGAAAGAGAACTTGGAGGGCTTCAGTCCACAGGGTCACAAAAGAGTCAGATACAACTCAGTGACTAAACAACTGGAGTGGGCAGTCATTCCCTTCTACGGGGATCCTTCTGAACCGGGGATCAAACCAAGGCCTCTTGAACTGCAGGAGGAGGAATCTTTACCATCTGAGTCATCAGGGAAGCCCTAAACAACAGCAATGTATTTTGTGTGAAAAGCAAAGATGAGAGTAAACCAACTCTAGCTTTCCCCAAATGGGTCCGTTATTGTCTGTGATGTGTTTAATGTCTGTGAAAGTAAAATCACTGAAAACAACTCTGCAGACTAACTCAACAGACAGTGCAATGACTGTGCTAACTGAAAATTATTCAATCTTAAATTCCATTCCTATAATGATCCAGGTATAGCCTAAATAAAATGAGTTGATACACTACCAATATAGAATAAAGACAAACTATCATTTACTTGTGTGATAAAAGTGAATTCAATTTGTTATTTCTGGTATTATTGAGAAAACTTACTAGAATATAAAAGCCTTGATAATAGTGACCAAAATCTATCAATTTTTTTTTTTACAGTTTACCACTAAAACATAAATTCTATTTGTACCTTCTATAAAATCCCTAACTTCTTTAGTTTTTGATTGTTTAAAGGTAATTAAAAACCAAAAAGTAGAGCAGGAACTCAATAAGCTCCATTGCTATCAGTAGTCAAAGCCTCCCCCATCAATACACCAACTGTATTTAACCATCGTTCTTTTCTCTGTTCACCCATATCTTTTAAATTATGTCAAGGTTCAAAAATAATTAAAAAAAAAAAAAAAGAGAGAGTCTTCTCCCTGATTAAGTTTCAAAAATACTTCCAGCTTGCCTAATTTCTTGCCTATAGTTCTAGTCTTAATTTAGGTGTACTTACAGTTAGAATGGGACATGGAACAACAGACTGGTTCCAAATAGGAAAAGGAGTACATCAAGGCTGGATATTGTCACCCTGAAATCTGACAATATATTATTTACAGACAACATAAAATTAAAAAACACTGAAAGACTGAAAATAAAGAATGTTAGAAATTCCTCATTGATTTGAATGAAAAGACAGCTAAGATAGTGACTTCAATAAATGATAAAATGGAAATCAATGAAAAATATCACAAACAACAAGGATAGACATCAAATAATGATAAAAGAATCAATCATGTATAAAGATATAATCATGATAAAATAATATGTGCCTCTAACAATATAACCTCAAAATATATAATCCAACAATTGACAGAAGTGCGGGGAGAAATAAGTAATAGTACTTGGAAATTAAAAAAATTCTCTCAAAAGCAAAAATTAAACATTAAAAATAAATGGATATATAGAAGATTTGAACAATAAAATTAATAAGCTTTTGGTTTTTTTTAGCACACTGAGTTCAGTTCAGTCCCTCAGTCAAGTCCAGCTCTTTACAACCCCATGGACTGCAGCATACGAGGCCTCCCTGTCCATCACCACCTCCTGGAGTCCACCCAAACCCATGTCCATCGTGTCGATGATGCCATCCAACCATCTCATCCTCTGTCGTCCCCTTCTCCTCCTGCCCCCAATCTTTCCCAGCATCAGGGTCTTTTCAAATGCGTCTGTTCTTCGCATCAGGTGGCCAAAGTATTGGAGTTTCAGCTTCAACATCAGTCCTTCCAATGAACACCCAGGATTCATCTTCTTTAGGATGGACTGGTTGGATCTCCTTGCAGTCCAAGGGACTCTCAAGAGTCTTTTCTAACACCACAGCATCAATTTTTAAGCACTCAGCTTTCTTTAAAGTCCAACTCTCACATCCATACATGACCACTGGAAAAACCATAGCATTGACTAGACACACCTTTTTTGACAAAGTAATGTCTCTGCTTTTTAATATGCTGTCTAGGTTGGTCATAACTTTCCTTCCAAGGAATAAGTGTCTTTTAATTTCATGGCTGCAATCACCATCTGCAGTGATTAGCACACTAAGAACATTCTCAAAAATTTACTGGTCCGTGAAGGAAGCCTCAATAAATTCCAGGGGCTCAGAATGATATAAAACATATCCTCTAGACAAAAGGCAATGAAAATAGAAATGAATAACAAAAAGTTTTAATTGATGTGGACCCTCTTTTTTTTTCTTGGTGAGTCTGGCTAAAGATTTATCAGTTTTATTTATCTTTTCAAAGGTTTAGTTTTTAGTTTCATTGATTTATTATTTTTTTTAAGTCTCATTTATTTCTGCTTTGACCTCTTTTATTTCTTTCATTCTAGTAAGTTTGGGGTTTTTTTTGTTCTTCTTTTCCTAGTTCCTTTAAGTGTAAGATTAAGTTGCTAATTTGAGATTTTTATTTTTTACTGAGGTATGCTTGTATCACAATGAACTTCCCTCTTAGAACTGCTTTTGTTGCATCCCATAGATTTTGGAATTCCCTGATAGCTCAGTTGGTAAAGAATCTGCCTGCAATGCAGGAGACCCTGGTTCAATTTCTGGGCCAGGAAGATCTGCTGGAGAAGGGATAGGCTACCCACTCCAGTATTTTTAGGCTTCCCTGGTGGCTCAGCTGGTAAAGAATCCGCTTGCAGTGTGGGAGGTCTGAGTTCGATCCCTAGGTTGGGAAGATCCCCTGGAGAAGGGAAAGGCTACCCACTCCAGTATTCTGGCCTGGAGAATTCCATGGACTGTATAGTCCGTGGGGTTGCAAAGAGTTGGGCATGACTGAGGGACCTTTATGTGGATAGATTCTGGATTATCTGATTTCAGATATTTTAAAATTTCTTCTTTGATTTTTTGAGTGCTCCATTGGTGAGCATATTGTTTAGTCTTCACGTGTGTATATTTTTACTTCTTCTTAAAATTGATTTTTAGTCTCATAGCATTGTGGTTAGAAAATACACTTGGTATAACTGCAGTTTTCTTAAATGCATTGAGACTTGTTTTGTAGCCTAGCATGTGAGCTATCCTGGAGAATTTTCTATATGCACTTGAAAAGAATGTCTATTCTGCTTTTGGATGGAATTTTGTGTATATGACTGTTAAGTCCATCTTATCTAATATATTGTTTGGTCAATATTTTCTTATTGATTTTCTGTCTAGATAATCTATACATTGCTATAAGTGGAGTATTAAAGTCCCCCACTATGATTGCAGCCATGAAATTAAAAGATGCTTACTCCTTGGAAGAAAAGTTATGAGCAACCTAGATAGCATATTCAAAAGCAGAGGCACTACTTTGCCGACTAAGTTATGTCTAGTCAAGGCTATGGTTTTTCCAGTGGTCATGTATGGATGTGAGAGTTGGACTGTGAAGAAGGCTGAGCACCGAAGAATTGATGCTTTTGGACTGTGGTGTTGGAGAAGACTCTTGAGAGTCCCTTGGACTGCAGGGAGATCCAACCAGTCCATTCTGAAGGAGATCAACCCTGGGATTTCTTTGGAAGGAATGATGCAAAGCTGAAACTCCAGTACTTTGGCCACCTCATGCGAAGAGTTGACTGATTGGAAAAGACTCTGATGCTGGGAGGGATTGGGGGCAGGAGGAGAAGGGGACGACCGAGGATAAGATGGCTGGATGGCATCACTGACTGGATGGATGCAAGTCTGAATGAACTCTGGGAGTTGGTGATGCACAGGGAGGCCTGGCGTGCTGCGATTCATGGGGTCGCAAAGAGTCGGACACGACTGAGCAACTGAACTGAACTGAACTGATGATTGTTTTACTGCCAAATTCTCTTTTTTGTATGTTAACATTTGCCTTATATATTGAGGTGCTCCTACATTGAGGGTATATATATTTCCAATTGTTATATCTTCTTCTTGGATTGACCCCTTGAGTATTATGTAATGTCCTTCTTTGTCTTATGTTACAGTCTGTGTTTTAAAGTCTATTTTGTGTCATGTAGCTTTTCCTGAATGGATAAAAACTCAAGCCTCATCTATATGTTGTCTACAAGAGACACTTCAGCTTTAAAGACACAACACAGATTGAAAGTGAAGGGATGGAAAGGTAGTCCATGCAAACGGAGATTGAAAAAACCTGGGGTAGCTTTGCTATATTAGAAAAAGTTGACTTTTTTTTTTTTTTGGCTGCACTTGCGTGGCTTGTGGGATCTTGACCAGAGATTGAACCCATGCCCTCTGCAGTGAGAGAATTGAGTCCTAACCACTGGACCACTGGGGAATTCCCCACAAAATAGACTTTAAGACAAAAACTGTAATAAGAGGTTTACAAGGTCATGATATAGTGGTAAAGGGGCCAATCCAACAAGAGGATATAATGTTTATAAGGATCTCTGCACCAACATTGGCGGTTCTAAATATATAAAGCAAATATTAACAAACCAGAAGAGAGAAAGAGACAGCAATAAAATAATAGTAGGAGACTTTAACACCACACTTTCATTAAAGCAATAGATACTCTGGACAGAAGGTCAGTAAGGAAACATTGGCCTTAAATGACACATTAGACAAGATGGAGGAGCCTAGTAGGCTGCAGTCCATGGGGTCGCAAAGAGTTGGATATGACTGAGCAACTTCACTTTCACTTTTCACTTTCATGCGTTGGAGAAGGCAATGGCAACCCACTCGTGTTCTCGCTTTGAGAATCCCAAGGACGGGGGAGCCTGGTGGGCTGCTTTCTATGGGTTCGCACAGAGTCGGACACGACTGAAGCGAATTAGTAGCAGCAGCAGCAGCAGCAGACAAGATGAACATGACAGATACTTGCAGAATATTCCATCCAAAAGCAATAGAATACACATTTTTTTCCCCCAGTGTACAAGTGAACATTCTCCAGGATAGATCATATGTTAGGCCACAAAACAAGTCCTAATAAATTCAAGAAGATTTAAATCATACCAAACAGATTTTCCAACCACAATGATATGACACTTGAAATCAATTCGAAGAGGAAAATTGGAAAATTTGTAATTATGTGGTGATTAAACAACATGCCAATGAACAACCAGTGGGTTAAATAAATCAAAAGAGAAAGCAAAAACTACGTTGAGACAAATGAAAATGGAGATAAAACATCAAAACTGTGGGATGCAGCTTTTAAGTGGAAGTTCATAACTAATTTTATATCTCAAGGAACAAGAAAAAGAAAATCAAACAAAGCCCAAATTTAGTAGAAGGAAGCGAAGAAAATAACAAAGATCAGAGTAGGAATAAATGAAAAATACTAAAAAGATAATAGAAAAGATCAATGAAATGAAAAGCTGTTTTTGTTTTTAATTAACTAATTTATTTTAATTGAAGGTTTATTGCTTTACAATATTGTATTAGTTTTTGCCATACATTGACATGAGTCAGCCATGGTTGTACCTGTGTCCGCCATCCTGAACCCCACTCCCACCTCCCTCCCCATCCCATCCCTCTGGGCTGTCCCAGCACACTGGCTTTGAGTGTCCTATTTCATGCATCTAGATGACTTGGATGGTCATCCATTTCACATATGATAATATACGTGTTTCAGTGCTGTTCTCTCAAACCATCCCACCCTCACCTTCTCCCACAGAGTCCAAAAGTCTGTTCTTTATATCTGTGTCTCTTTTGCTGTCTCGCATATAGGGTCATCATTACCATCTTTCCAAATTCCATAAATATGTATTAATATACAGTATTGGTGTTTTTCTTTCTGACTTACTTCACTTGTATAATAGACTCTAGTTTCATCCACCTCATTAGAACTGATTCAAATACATTCTTTTAAATAGCTGAGTAATACTCCACTGTGTATATGTACCACAGCTTTCTTATCCATTCGTCTGCTGATGGACATCTAGGTTGCTTCCATGTCCTGGCTATTGTAAACAGTGCTGTGATGAACACTGAGGTACACATGTCTCTTTCAGTTCTGGTTTCCTCGGTGTGTATGCCCAGCAGTGGGATTGCTGGGTCATATGGCAGTTCTATTTCCAGTTTTTCAAGGAATCTCCACACTGTTCTCCACAGTGGCTGTACTAGTTTGCATTCCCACCAACGTTGTAAGAGGGTTCCCTTTTCTCTGCACCCTTTCCAGCATTTATTGTTTGTAGACTTTTTGATAACAGCCATTCTGACCAGCATGAAATGGTACCTCATTGTGGTTTTGATTTGCATTTCTCTGATAATGACTGATGTTAAGCATCTTTTCATGTATTTGTTAGCCATCTTCTTTCAAGAAATGTCTGTTTAGTTCTTTGGCCCATTTTTTGATTGGGTCATTTATTTTTCTGGTATTTAGCTGCATGAGTAGCTTGTAAATTTTTGAGATTAATTCTTGGTCAGTTGCTTCATTTGCTATTATTTTCTCCCATCCTGAAGGCTGTCTTTTCACCTTGCTTATAGTTTCCTTCATTGTGCAAAAGCTTTTAAGCTTAATTAGGTCCCGTTTGTTTATTTTTGCTTTCATTTCTATTACTTTGGGAGGTGGGTGATAGAGGATCCTGCTGTGATTTATGTCAGAGGATGTTCTGCCTATGTTTTTCTCTAGGAGTTTTATAGTTTCTGGTCTTACATTTAGATCTTTAATCCATTTTGAGTTTATTTTTGTGTATGGTGTTAGAAAATGTTCTAGTTTCATTCTTTTACAGGTGGTTGACCAGTTTTCCCAGCACCACTTCTTAAAGAGATTCTTTTCTCCATTGTATATTCTTGCCTCCTTTGTCAAAGATAAGGTGTCCATAGGTGTGTGGATTTATCTCTGGGCTTTGTATTTTGTTCCATTGATCTATATTTCTGTCTTTGGGTACCGTACCATACTGTCTTGATGACTGTAGCTTTGTAGTATAGTCTGAAGTCAGACAGGTTGATTCCTCCAGTTCCATTCTTCTTTATCAAGGTTGCCTTGGTTTTTTGTATTTCCATACAAACTGGGAAATTATTTGCTCTAGTTCTGTGAAAAATACCATTGGTAGCTTGATAGGGATTGCATTGAATCTATGGACTGCTTTGGGTAGTATACTCGTTTTCACTACATTGATGCTTCTGATCCAGGAACATGGTATATTTCTCCATCTATTTGTGTCATCTTTGATTTCTTTCACCAATGTTTTATAGTTTTCTATATATAGGTCTTTTGTTTCTTTAGGTAGATTTATTGCTAGGTATTTTATTCTTTTCTTTGCACTGGAAAATGGAATTGTTTCCTTAATTTCTCTGTTTTCTCATTGTTAATGTAGAGGAATGCAAGGGATTTCTGTGTGTTGATTTTATATCCTGCAACTTTACTATATTCATTGATTAGCTCTAGTAATTTTCTGGTGGTGTCTTTAGGGTTTTCTATGTAAAGGATCATGTCATCTGCAAACAGTGAGAGTTTTACTTCTTTTCCAATCTGGATTCCTTTTATTTCTTTTTCTTCTCTTATTCCTGTTGCTAAAACCTCCAAAACTATGTTGAATAGTAGTGGTGAGAGTGGGCACTCTTGTCTTGTTCCTGACTTTAGGGGAAATGCTCTCAAATTTTCATCATTGAGGATAATGTTTGCTGTGGGTTTATCATATATGGCTTTTATTATGTTGAGGTATGTTCCTTCAGTGCCTGCTTTCTGGAGAGTTTTTATCATAAATGGATGTTGGATTTTGTCAAAGGCTTTCTATGCATTTATTGAGATAATCATATAGTTTTTATCTTTCAATTTGTTAATGTGGTGTATCACATTGATTGATTTGCAAATATTGAAGAATTCTTGCATCCCTGGGATAAAACCCACTTGGTCATGATGTATGATCTTTTAAATATTTGTTTGATTCTGTTTGCTAGAATTTTGTTAAGGATTTTTGAATCTATGTTCATTAGTGATATTGGCTTGTAGTTTTCTTTTTTTGTGGCACCTTTGTGTGGTTTTGGTATTAGGGTGATGGTGGCCTCATAGAATGAGTTTGGCAGTTTACCTTCCTCTGCAATTTTCTGGAAGAATTTGCATAGGATAGATGTTAGCTCTTCTCTAAATTTTTGGTAGAATTCAACTGTGAAGCCGTCTGGTTCTCAGCTTTTGTTTGTTGGAAGGTTTTTTTCAGTTTTGATTTTTGTGCTTTGATGGGTTTGTTAAGATTTTCTCTTTCTTCCTGGTTCAGTTTTGGAAGGTTATACTGTTCTAAGAATTTATCCATTTCTTCCAAGTTGTCTATTTTATTGTCATATTGTTGCTGATCATAGTCTCTTATGAACCTTTGTATTTCTGTGTTGTCTATTGTGATTTCTCCATTTTCACTTCTAACTTTGTTGATTTGATTTTTCTCCCTTTTTTTCTTGATGAGTCTGGCTAATGGTTTGTCTATTTTATTTATCTTCTCAAAGAACTGTAAAAGCTGGTTTTTTAAAAGATAAATTTGACAGACCATTAAGTAGACTGCCCAAGAAGAGAGAGGACACAAATAAAGAANTTTTTCTCCCTTTTTTTCTTGATGAGTCTGGCTAATGGTTTGTCTATTTTATTTATCTTCTCAAAGAACTGTAAAAGCTGGTTTTTTAAAAGATAAATTTGACAGACCATTAAGTAGACTGCCCAAGAAGAGAGAGGACACAAATAAAGAAAATTAGAAATTAAAGAAAAGATGTTACAACTGCTCCCACAAAAATACAAAGGGGCATAACACACTACTGTGAGCAGTTATTCAATAACAAATAGGACAACTCATAGAAGTCGACTAACTCCTAGAAACATATAAACTACTAAGACTGACTGATGAAGAAATATTAATAGGAAATATGAACAGGCCAATTACCAGTAAGGAGATTGAATCATAATTAACACTCACCCAGCAAAGAAGAGTCCAAGATAGACAACTTCTAAGTTATCTCTATCCAACACTCAAAGACAAGTGAAGAACAACCCGTCTGAAATTCATCTAAAAGACTGAGGAGAACACTTCCAAACTCATTGCCTGAGGTCAGCATTATCCTAATGCCAAAGCCAGTCCATGACCCCACAAGAGAAGACAATTATAGGCAAATATCCTTGATGAACACAGGTCCGAAAACAATATTAGCAAACTGAATTCAGTAATACATTAAAAGGAGCATACACCATTATCAAGGGGGATTTAATACTAGGTTGTAAGAATGGTTTAACATCTACAAACCAATCAATGTTTTAACAAAATGAAGGATAAATGATTATCTTAATAGATGCAGAGAAAGCATTTGACAAAATTTGATATCTAGTTATTATAAAAACTCTCAACAAAGTGGATATAGGAGAAGTGTGCTTCAACATAATAACTTTCACATGTAACAAGTCTGCAGCTAACATCATACTTGGGTGAAAATATGAAAGCTTTTTGTTCAGACTTGGAGCAACACAAGGATGCCAGCTCTCATCACTTCTGTTCAACACAGTATTGGAAGCCCTAGTCAGAGCAACTAGGCAAGAGAAAGAAACAATGTGTAACTAAATTGGAAAGGAAAAATTAAAACCGTTATTATTTGCAGAAGATATATTATATATGGAAAACCTTAAAGACGTTACCAAATAAAATTTCTAGAACTAATCAACAAATTCAATAAAGTTGCAGACTAGAAAATTAACATAATTGCCTGTTGCAGTTATATACACTATGTTAAACTATCAGAAAGAGAAATTAAGAAAACAATCCTATTCACAGTATATCAAAAGAGTATTTCTTAGGAATAAATTTAACCCAGAAGGCTTCCCTGGTGGGTGGCTCAGAGAGTAAAGAATCTGCCTGCAGTGTGGGAGACCTGGGTTTGATCCCTGGGTTGGGAAGATCCCCTGGAGGAGCGCATGGCAACCCACTCCAGTATTCCTGCCTGGAGAATCCCCATGGACAGAGGGGCCTGGCAGGTCCATGGGGTCTCAAAGAGTCAGACACAACTGAGCGACTAAGCACAGCACAGNGTAAAGAATCTGCCTGCAGTGTGGGAGACCTGGGTTTGATCCCTGGGTTGGGAAGATCCCCTGGAGGAGCGCATGGCAACCCACTCCAGTATTCCTGCCTGGAGAATCCCCATGGACAGAGGGGCCTGGCAGGTCCATGGGGTCTCAAAGAGTCAGACACAACTGAGCGACTAAGCACAGCACAGGAGGTGAAAGACCTATACACTGAAAACTATAAGACATTGATGAAAGAAATTAAAGAAGACACAAGTAAATGAAGAGATACTCTGAGCAAGCTCATGGATTAGAAGAATTAATATTGTTAAATGTTCATACTATTCAAAGCAATCTACAGATTCCTATCAAAGTGAAATTCCTATCAAAATTCTAATAGGCATTTCACAGAAATCTTTCACAGATGTTTTTCACAGAAATAGAAGGAAAAAAAAGAAACCTCCTAAAATTCATATGGAACAACAAAAGAACCCAAAAAAGTCAAAGCAATCTTGAGAAAGCAAAACAAAGCAGGAGGCATCATACTTCCTGATTTTTAACTATACGGTATTGGCATAAAAACAGACACAGAGATCAATGAAAGCAGAAAAGTTCAGTTTTCCAGTGGAAGCTGGCCGTGCAGAGAGCCTCATGCTGGGGCTGCTGGGGTAAGGGGTTGGGGCACTGCTTCCTGAGGAGCCCTCTTCCCAGATTCACCCGGAAGGGCAGATGGGAAACTGCTAACTAAACTGAGCCAAGAGGACCAGAATGACCTGGGAGGAGGTGGTGGGTGGTGGCAGGAGCTGGTAGGCAAAGGTCCAGAACAGGCAGGCCAAGTCTCAGGGGAGGCCAAGGGAGGCTGGGCAGTGAGATGGGCCCCAGGGCTGTCCTAGGATAGACTATAGGTCAGGGTGACAAAGGCTGGTCTGAACACCTTCACTAGAGCTGACTTTGTGATGGAAATCTCACAGAAACCAGAGGCGCGAATTGCTGACTCTCCCCATGTTGATGAGGTGGAAAGAGGCTCGAGGGTGATGCCTAAGTTGTCTCTACTGGAGGAGTCCAGCTAGGGGTGTGCCTGGCTCCAAAGTCCCTGCTCCCTCCAAGTGACATGGAGCCAGGTCGCAGATGAAAGAGGAGTCATTTATGGTTGGGCAGTGGCAGGACCTGGGCTCTGTCAATATTTGGGATGGTTCAATCATTAACCAACTCAGCCTTCTTTTTTGGCAGGCTCTCCTCAGGCAGGTGCTGGGCCAGACCTAGCCCTGGCTGCATCCTTTGGGGACTGGAGCCCCGAGTCCCATCCTGCCTGCGTGCTGGGGGCTCCGTGGAGCTTCAACAGGATTCGACATGGAGGAGCAGGCAGGTGGCAGCACCCTCTGATCAGTAAATCTCTCCCATGATAGGTGGTTTCCCACCTTGTCCCCACCCACAGGGCTACAGTCTTGATTTAGGGGCTAAAAAAACATGTGATTAGGGTGTTAAATCAGTTGGGAAAATGAGTTTGAAAAGACCCTGTCAAGTGGAAAAAAAAAAGGCTTTGAAAGTAGTTGTCATAGGAAAGTCAGAATTTTGACAGATTTTACTACACTTATTTTGTGGTTTAGTATTATTTATTTTAAATTATGAATGTGGGGAAAGAAAGCACATCGGAATCTTGCTAGTGCTGTGCTCACCTTGACCTATGCTAAGGGCCAAGGACTAGCCTGTGTGTGTGTGTGTGTGTGTTCAGTCATGTCCAACTTTGCAACCCTATGGACTGTAGCCCGCCAGCCTCCTCTGTTCCTGGGATTGCCCAGGCAAGAATACTGGAGTGGGTTGCCATTTCCTTCTCCAGGGACCCAGGGATCAACACTGCGTCTCTTACATCTCCTGCACTGGCAGGTGGACCCTTTACCACTAACGCCATGTGGGAAGCTCAAGGACTATTCTAGGCCCTTCATATGCACTGTTTGATTTAACCCCTATAAGCCATTCTAAAAGATATATGCGCTCCTATTTTACCCATCTTAGGAAACTGAGGCTCAGAGAAGGGAAATTAATTTTGAAATGCACAGTGAGTATGGAGAGAATGAGGATCTGCCCCCAAGTTTTCTGACTTCAAGCGACGACCTTTCAGGTAATGTCAGTCCTGGAGAGACCTCAGCAGAGTAAGGAACTGGGAAAGGGTGCAGAGGGCAGGTGGAGCTCTACATACAAAGGCTAGAGATAAATGGGGCCAGCCCTGGGAGGGCAGGGTCCTGATGGTTGGCACGTCCCTGCTGTGTGGTCTCCGTAGATGGAGTTCTGATTCTATCACAAAGTGAGGTGTGGGAAACAGGGACAACAGATCTCCTGAGATAAGGCGTGTGAGCTGGAACTAGATAGTAGTAACCGGGGTGTAACAAGCCTAGCGGCTTCTGTGTTGTCTGGGGGCCAATCACTTCACCCCATTGGGCCACTGCAGTTATCAGTTGTCCCTCATTGGAAAGGCAAGAAAACACAGATCCCGCTGCAAGTTGGTGGTAGAGCTAGGCCTGAAATCCAGGACCCCTGGTTTTTAGCCCATGTTCTTTCCCCTGCACCTGCTCAGTTTGTTTTTTAGTCATTAAGCCATGTCCAACTCTTTGCAACCCCACAGACTGCAGCATGCTAGGCTTTCTTGTTCTTCACTATATCCTGGAATTTGCTCAAACTCATGTCCATTGAGTCAGTGATGCCATCCAACCATCTCATCCTCTGTTGTCCCCTTCTCCTTCTGCCCTCAATCCTTCCCAGCATCAGGGTCTTTTCCAGTGAGTTGGCTCTTTGCATCAGGTGACCAAAGTATTGGAGCTTCAGCATCAGCATCAGTCCTTCCAATGCATAATCAGGGCTGATTTCCTTCAGAATGGACTGGTTGGATCTCCTCACAGCCCAAGGGACTCTCAAGAGTCTTCTCCAGCACCACAACCTGAAAGCACCAGTTGCTCAGCACTCAGTCCTCTTTATGGGCCAACTTGCACATCCGTACTTGACTACTGGAAAAACCATAGCTTTGCTATATGGACCTTTGTGGGCAAAGCAATACCTCTGCTTTTTAATATGCTGTCTAGGTTTGTCATAGTGTTTTTTCCAAGGAGCAAACGTCTTTTAATTTCATGGCTGCAGTCACTGTCTGCAGTGATTTTGAGCCCAAGAAAATGAAATCTGCCACTGTTTCCACTTGGGACTGCATGCCATGATCATCTTAGTTTTCTGAATGCTGAGTTTTAAATCAACTTTTTCACTCTCCTCTTTCACCCTCATCAAGAGGTTCTTTAGTTCCTCTTCACTTTCTGTCAACAGAAGAAAGTGCATATTTGAGGTTGTTGATATTTCTCCAGGCAATCTTGATTTGGGCATGTGATTGACCCAGCCCAGCGTTTCTCATGATGTACTCTGCATGTAAGTTAAATAAATAAGCAGGGTGACAATATACAGCCTTGATGTACTCCCTTCCCAATTTTGAACCAATCTGTTGTTGTTCCATGTTTGGTTTGAACTGTTGCCTCTTGACCTGCATACAGGTTTCTCAGGAGACAGGTAAGGAGGTCTGGTATTCTAATCTCTTTAAGAACTTTCCGATTTGTTGTGATTCACACAAAGGTTTTAGTGTAGTCAAAGAGGCAGAAGTAGATGTTTTTATGGAATTCCCTTGCTTTTTCTGTGATCCAACAGATGTTTGCAATTTGACCTCTGGTTCCTCTGCCTTTTCTAAATCCAGCTCAGTTTGTACCCTGAATGTAAGGGCCAGAGTGTGGGCACTGAGGCCCCACAGGACCCTTCCCCAGGCAGGGCCATGTTGCACATGCTGTCACACATGCTAAACCCCCCAAACGATACATGCACATGATTGAACAACCAACTAGTGCAATGGACTTAGTGTGAGCAGTCATTATGGGCCATCCGATTCCTCATTTACTCCCTTTTCCCCTCTGTGCTGATTTGACTAGATTTTATGATTCTTTCTTCATGCTCATTAATTCTGTCTTCTCCTGTGTCCAATCATTGTGAAAGCTATCCAATGAGCTGTTAATGTCAGATATCAAAGTTTTCCCTTCTAGAACATCTGTATAATTTTCTTTGCATATTACATCTCTCTGAAAAAATTTTCCATTTTTTCATTAATTCTTTTCTATCTTCAGTTCAGTTCAGTTCAGTTCATTTCAGTCACTCAGTCGTGTCCGACTCTTTGCGACCCCATGAATCGCAGCACGCCAGGCCTCCCTGTCCATCACCATCTCCCGGAGTTCACTCAGACTCATGTCCATCGAGTCCACGATGCCATCCAGCCATCTCATCCTCGGTCATCCCCTTCTTCTCCCGCCCCCAATCCCTCCCAGCATCAGAGTCTTTTCCAATGAGGCAACTCTTCGCATGAGGTGGCCAAAGTACTGGAGTTTCAGCTTTAGCATCATTCCTTCCAAAGAAATCCCAGGGTTGATCTCCTTCAGAATGGACTGGTTGGATCTCCTTGCAGTCCAAGGGACTCTCAAGAGTCTTCTCCAACACCACAGTTCAAAAGCATCGATTCTTCGGCGC
>SJYX01019573.1:312803-393263 GCA_006410675.1 Oreotragus oreotragus
GGCAGGCAGATTCTTTACCACGGAGCCTCCAGGGAAGCCCTCTCTTTTTCCTGAGAAAGTTTTTTTTGCCCCTTCACTTTTTAATGATAATTTTCTGGATACAGAATTCTAGGTTGGTGGTTTTTCTAGGTTTTTCTTTCAGTACTTTAAATATTTTACATCACTCTCTTCTTGCCCACATGGTATCTGAAGAGAATTTTGATGTAATTTTTTATCCTGGTTCCTCTGTTGGTAATGTGTTTTCTTTGGATTTTCAACTTTTCTCTTTGCCTTTGATTTCTGTAGTTTGAGTATACTATACATAGACGTAGGTTGTTTTTTTTTTTATCATACTTGGTGTTTTCTAGGCTTCCTATAGCTGTGATTTGTTGTCTGAAATTAATTTTGAAAATTCTGTCATTGTTACTTCCAATATTTCTTCTCTTTCTTTCTTCTGGTATTCCAATCACACATGCTACACCTTTTGAAACTGCTTCATCATTCTTGGATATTCTGTTCCATTATTTTTTCTCCTTGCTTTTCAGTTTTGGAAATTTCTAATGACATATGTCTAAGCTCTGGATTCTTTCCTGGGCTAGTACAGTTTATTGATAAGTTCAAAAGCATTCTTTGCTTCTGTCACAGATTTTTTGATTCCAAGCATTTCCACTTGATTCTTTCTTAGTTTCTACTTTTCTGCTTATATTGCATATCTGTTCTTGCATGTTGTGCCCTTTTTTCATTGTAATCCTTAGCATATGAATCAAATTTAAAAAAATTCCAACCTGGTAATTTCAACATCTCTGTCATATCCAGGTTTTATTCTGATGCTTGCTCTGTCTCTTCAAAATGTGTTTCTTGTCCTTTAGTAGGATTTGTAATTTTTTGTTGAAGGTCAGTGTAAGGTACTGGATAAAAATGAATTGAAGTAAATGGGCTTTTATGTGAGGCTTTATGTTTATCTAGCTATGGGTTAGGCTGTATAGTGCAGTGGTAAAAAATCTCCCTGCTAATGCAGGAGGAGCAAAAGACTCAGGTTTGATCCCTGGGTGGGGAAGATCCCTTGGAGAAGGAAATGGCAACCCGCTTCAGTATTCTTGCCTGGCAAATCCCATGGACAGAGGAGCCTGGAAGGCCACAGTCCACGGGGTCACAAAGAGTCAGACTCAAATGAGCACACACACACACACATAGATATAGATGTCCGAGGATAAAATTCCCTCTGGAGTCTTTGCTTTGGCTCCCGTTGCCTTTGGGTTTCCTTAGAGCCTTCTCATATTACATCTGAGACCCACTTCTTTTTGTTGTATCCCTTGTCATTAAACAGCATCTCTACTGATGTGGTTGTACAGTGTGGAAAGAGGGGAGTGTTCTGTAGTACTGTGATTAAGTGTCATTCTCTTAATGAGCTCGTGATCCTGGATTGTGATCTTCACAAATGCTTTTCAGTTGCTTTTTTCTCTGTTAGGAGAGACAGAAAGGCTAGAGGGGGCTGGTTTGGGTATTTTTCTTCACCCAGATAGAAGCTTAGAGGAGGCTGTAGTTAGGTATTTCCCCTCCCTCAAGTCAGTTGAGCTCTGGTAAACCACTTTCTCTGGAGGGCGGGCCTTCTTAAGGCAGAGTGCTCTCAGCATACTTCAAAATGGCCATTTTCATTGCTTCTCGTCCTTTCAACCAATATCAAGTGCAAAATGGTCATTTTCCCTCTGCCTGCCAGAAGCATGAGGGGATTTTTTCCCTCTGAGCACTTGGTAAGGTTTCTGGAGATAAACCTCAGAAAACTGGTGGGGTGGCGTTGAAGGGGCTGCTGCTGCTGCTAAGTCATGTCAGTCGTGTCCGACTCTGTGTGACCCCACAGACGGAAGCTCACCAGGCTCCTCCACCTCTGGGATTCTCCAGGCAGGAACACTGGAGTGGGTTGCCATTTCCTTCTCCAATGCATGAAAGTGAAAAGTGAAAGTGAAGTCGCTCAGTCGTGTCCAACTCTTAGCCACCTCATGGACTGCAGCTCACCAGGCTCCTCCACTCATGGGATTTTCCAGGCAAGAGTACTGGAGTGGGGTGCCATTGCCTTCTCCGGTTGAAGGGGCAGGTGGGTGGTAATTCTCAAACTGTTTTCTTAGCCTCTAGCAAATCAATTACAGTTTAGCTTTTGTTGCCCTGGTGTTAATTCTTCAGAGATTCTGCTCCTATGATTCTCTCTCTCTGCCTGCCGCTTTAATTTTGTGGGCAGAGGTCGTGATCTCGAAATTCTGCTGGATCTGAGAATAGTTGTTGATTTTCAGTTTGTTCACATTTTTTTTCTTGAGGTCAGCAATGATGACTTTTGAACTCCTTATGTGCCAGGTTGAAAACTAATGATGTTTTTTGAAGATAAAAAGTTGTTTTAAAGAAGTCCAATTTATTGTGTTTTTTTTTTTTTTTTTTACAGTGTGTGTGTGTGTTTGTGTGTTATGTTTAAGAATCTTTGCCAAACTCAAGGTCACTAAAATTTTCTCCAAGAAATTCTGTAGTTTTAGCAATTATCTACAGGATTCCGTGGTGGCTCAGATAAAGAATCCTGCCTGCAATGTCAGGAGATCCTGGCTCAACCCCTGGGTTGGGAAGATCTCCTAGGGAAGTTCCACACTCCATTTTGGGTTATTTTTTGTATGTGGCAGTGAGGTAAAGCTAGAGATTTAATTTTTTGCATATCCAATTGTTGAAAAGGTTTCTTGCAAAGATTTATTTCTTGTAAAGATTACCCTTCTTCATTGAATTGCCTAGCCAAAAATCACAGGTGAGGTGAAGTCGCTCAGTCGTGTCCGACTCTTTGCGACCCCGTGGACTATAACCTATAAGGCTTCTCCGTCCATGGGATTCTCCAGGCAAGAATACTGGAGTGTGAGTCTATTTTGCTCCATTGATCTAACTGTCACTCTTTATACCAATACCACAGTTTTGATTACTGTGGCTTTAAATGATGTAATTACGGTAAAGCAAAATTAATTCAACATTATTTTTCAAAGTATTTTGGCTTTTCATTTCCATATAGGTTTTAGAATTGGCTTGTCATATTTTATAAAAAAAAATCTGCTAGTATTTTTATTGGTATTGCAATAAATTTGTAGATCAATTTTGGAGAGAACTGATATTTAATTTATCCATAATTTACTGAATTTCTATAATACCAACAGGCACTGTGCTAAGCATTTTACACGTATTCTTTTTTAAATTGCAGTATAATTGCTTTACAATGTTGTTAGTTTCTGCTGTACAATGAAGTTAATCAGCTGTACGTATACATTTATCCTCTCCGTCTCAGACCCCCCTCCCACCCTCATAGCCCACCTATCTAGGTCATCACAGAACAGTGAGTGAGCTCCCTGTACCACACAGCAGTCTCCCACTAGTCATCTGTTTTATATGTGGTAGTGTTTACACGTCCATCCTAATCTTCAGTTCATCCCAGCCCCCTCCCACCCGTGTCCGCGTGTCCCTTCTCTGCATCTCTATTCTTGCCTTGCAAATAGGTTCATTTGTACCATTTTTCTAGATACCACATATATATGTTAATATACAATATATGTTTTCCTCTTTATGACTTACTTCACTCTATATAACACATTCTAGGTCCATCCACATCTCTACAAATGACGCAATTTCATTCCTCTATATGGCTGAATAATATTCAATTACACACACATATATGCGTGCATATATGTATACCTATATATGTATCTGTCACATTTTCTTTACCCATTCATCTGTTGACGGACATTTAGGTTGTTTTCATGTCCTGGCTATTGTAAATAGTGCTGCGATGAGAATTACGGTGTGTGTGTCTTTTTAAATTGGAGGATAATTGTTTTACAATGCTGTGGTGGCTTCTGCTGTGTAACAGCGTAAATCAGCCATGCGTGTGCATGTGTGCTAAGTCACTTCAGTTGTGTGCAACTCTGTGCGACCCTACGGACTGCAGCCTGCAAGGCTTCTCGGTCCTTGGGATTCTCCGGGCAAGAATGCTGGAGTGGGCTGCCATACACTCCTCCAGGGGACCTTCCTGACCCAGGGATCAAACCTGCGTCTCTTATGTCTCCTGCATCGGCAGGCGGGTTCTTCACCACTAGCGCCACCTGGGAAGCCCATGAATCAGCCATGAATATACATATATCCCCTCCCTTTTGAGCCCCCCTTCCCAGCCTACCCCCATCCCACCCTCTTAGGTCATCACAGGCTTGTTATACAGGAACTTCCCACTAGCTAGCTATTTTACATACGGTTACGTATATATTTCAATGATACTCTTAATTGTACCACCCTCTTCTTCCCCTGCTATGTCCACAAGTCCGCTCTGTGTCTCTATTCCTGCCCTGAAAACAGATTCATCAGTACCGTTTTCCTAACCCCCATATATATGAGTTAATATATGATGTTTGTTTTTCTCTTTCTGACTTACTTCGCTCTGTATAATGGGCTCTAGGTTCACCTACCTCAGCTCAACTAACTCAAACGCATACCTTTTCACGGTTGGGCAATACTCCACTGTGTATATGATCCATTCATCTGGTGATGGATGTCTCGGCCGCTCTCACGTCCTGGCCGCTGTAAGCAGTGCTGCAGTGAATACTGTGGCGCGTGTGTCTTTCTGTAATTTCATTGCTGTGTCTTCGGCAGTGCTGGGTCTCTGTTAACTTGTGCAGGCTCTCTCTAGTTGAGGCAAGTGGGGGCTCCTTTGCTGTGGTGCGTGGGCTTCTCACTGTGGTGGCTTCTTGCTGTGGAACACAGATTCTACGCCCGCAGGCTTCCGTGGCTGCAGCACGTGGGCTCAGCAGCTGTCACGTGTGGGTGCCAGTGCACGGGCCCTGTAGTTGTGGGGCCTGGGCTCAGTTGTTCAACAGCATCTGGAATCATCCCCGACCAGGGATTGAACCCATGTGCCCTGAATTGGCAGGTGGATTCTTATCCACTATGCCACCAGGGAAGTCCCATGGGATACATGAGTCTTTATCATGGTTTTCTCGGGGTATATGCCCAGTAGTGGGATTTCCAGGTCAAAGGTAGTTTTATTCCTAGTTTTTAATGGAATCTCCATTCTGTTCTCCATGGTGGTTATATCAAATTTACATTCCCACTAACAGTGCAAGAGGGTTCCCTTTTCTCCACATCCTCTCCAGTCTTTACTGTTTGTAGATTTTAAAGATATTTATTTATTCTTGATTGATGATTGGTTTAGAATGTTGTTTGTAGATTTTTGGATGATGGCCATTTTGATCTGTGTGGTGTGACACCTCACTGTAGTTCTGATTTGTATTTCTTGATATTGAACATCTTTTCATGTCTTTGTTGGCCATCTGTATGTCTTCTTTGGAGAAATATCTGTTAGCTCGTCCACCCATTTTTTGATTTGGTTGTTTTTCTGATATTGAGCTTCATGAGCTGCTCACATGTTTTGGAGATGATCCTTTGTCACTTGCTTCGTTTGCAATTCTTTTCTCCCATTCTGAGAGTTCTTGTCTCATCTTGTTTATAGTTTCCTTTGCTGTGCAAACTTTTCAAGTTTAATTAGGTCCCATTTGTTTATTTCCATTACTCTAGGAGGTAGGTCAAAGAGGATCTAACTCTTGATTTACATCAAGAGTGTTCTGCTTGTTTTCTTGTAAGGGTTTTATAGTTTCTGGCCCTAAATTTAGGTATCTAATATATTTTATATTTGTGTATGATGTTAGTGTTCTATTTTTATTCTTTTACATGAGCTGTCCAGTTTTTCTAGCACCACTTACTGAAGAAGCTGTCTCTTCTCCACGCTCTCCTCTGTCAAAGATATTACGTGCCCATAGAGTGTAGGTTTTTCTCTGGGCTTTCTATCTTGTCCCATGGAACTATATTTCCATACTGTCTTGATGACTGTAGTTTTGTACGATACTCTGAGGTCAGAATTGTTGATTCCTCCAACTCCATTTTTCTTTCTCAAGATTGCTTTGACTATTTGGGATCTTTGTGATTTCATACAAATTGTATATTTTTTTGTTCTAGTTCTGTGGAAAATGCCATTGGTAATTTGATAGGGATTTCACTGACTCTGTAGACTACTTTGGGTAGATTAGGCATTTTCACAATACTGATTCTTACAATCCAAAACTTGATACATTCTTTCCATCTGTTTATGTCCGCTTTGATTTCTTTCATCAGTGTCTTAGTTAACGTACATTTATTCCTAGGTATTTTATTCTTTTTCTTGCAATGGTGAGTGGGAATGACTTTTAAATTTCTGATCTTTTGTTGTTAGTGTTTAGTGCAAGGGATTTTTGTGTATTAATTTTCTATACGGCAACTTTACTAAATTCATTGATTAGGTCTAGTAATTTTCTGATGGTACCTTAAGGTAGTATCATGTTTGCAAACAGTTTTTTCTTCCTCTTTTCCAGTCTGAACTTTTATTTGTTTTTCTTCTCTGATTGCCATGGCTAGGACTTCCAAAGCTAGGTGGAATTACAGTTTCAAGAGTGATCATCCTTGTCTTGTTCCTGATCTTAGAGGAAATGCTTTCAGATTTTCACCATGAGAATGTTTACTATGGGTTTGTCATATATGGCCTTTATTATGTTGGAGTAGTTTCCTTCTACAGAGAAGGCGATGGCACCCCACTCCAGTACTCTTGCCTGGAGAATCCCATGGATGGAGGAGCCTGGTGGGCTGCAGTCCGTGGGGTCGTGAAGAGTCAGACACGACTGAGCGACTTCACTTTCGCTTTTCACTTTCACGCATTAGAGAAGGAAATGGCAACCCACTCCAGTGTTCTTGCCTGGAGAATCCCAAGGAACGGGGAGCCTGGTGGGCTGCCGTCTATGGGGTCACATGAGTCGGACACGACTGAAGCGACTTAGCAGCAGCAGCAGTTTCCTTCTACGCCCATTTTCTAGTTTACTGTAAATGTGTGTTGAATTTTGTTGAAAGCTTTTTCTGTATGATTATAATATAGTTTTATCTTTCAATTTAATATGGTATATCACATTATTGTGTGTATTGAAGAATCCTTGCATCCATGGGATAAACCCCTCTTGATCATGGTGTATGATCCTTTTAATGTGTTGTTGGATTCTATTTGCTAGTATTTTGTTGAAAAATTTTGCATCTATATTCATCAGTGATATTGGCCTGTAATTGCCTTTTTTTTTCTAATCTTTGTCTGGTTTTAGTATCAGGGTGATGGTGGCCTCATAGAATGAGTTTGGGAGTGTTCCTCCCTTTGCAATTTTTTGGAAGAGTTTGAGAAGGATAGGTTTTAGCTTTTCTCTCAATGTTTGATAGAATTTTCCTGTGAAGTCATCTGGGCATGGGCTTTTTTTTATTTTTTTTTTGAAGATTTTTGATCACAGTTTCGGTTTCAGTGCTTGTGATCAGTCTATTTATAATTTCTATTTCTTTTGGGTTCAGTCTTGGAAGGTTGTACTTTTCTAAGGATTTGTTCATTTTTTTCCAAGCTGTCCATTTTATTGGCAAATAGTTGCTCATACAAGTCTCTTACGAACCCCTGTATTTCTGCATTGTCTGCTGTAACTTCATTTCTAATTTTGTTGATTTTAGTCTTCTTCCTTTTATTTTTGATGAATCGGGCCAATGGTTTGTGAGTTTAGTTTATCTTCTAAAAGAGCCAGCTTTTTATTTTTTCTTCATTTATTTCTGCTTTGATCCTTATGATTTTTTTTCCTTCTACTAACTTTTTTTTCCTTCTACTAACAAATATACTAACTTTGGTGTATTTGTTATTCCTTTCCTAGTTGCTTTAGATATAAGGTTAGGTCATTTATTTGATATTTTTTCTATCCTGGGGAGTGTTCTGTGTGCACTTGAGGAAAAGTGTATTCTGTTGCTTTTGGGTGGAATGTCCTATAGCTATCAATTAGGTCTATCTGGTCTAGTGTGTCATTTAAGGTCTGTGTTTCCTTATTGATTTTCTGTTTCAGTGGGACGTTAAAGTCCCCTACTATTATTGTGTTACTGTCGATTTCTCCTTTATTTTTGCTAGCATTTGTCTTATGTATTGAGGTATTCCTATGCTGGGTGCATAATTTATAACTGTTATATGATCTTATTGGATTGATCACTTGATCATTATGTAATGTCCTTTCTTATCTAACAGTTTTTAAAGTCTATTTTGTCTAAGTATTGCTACTCCAGTTTTATTTTAACTTCCATTTGTATGGAATATCTTTTTCCATCCCCTCACTTTCAGTCTGTATATGTTCCTAGGTCTAAAGTGGGTTTCTTGTGAGCAGCATATACACAGTTCTTGTCTCTGCATCCTTTCAGCCAGTCTATATCTTTTAAATGCTTTACTTGTAAGGTAGTTATCAATATGTATTGTCATTTTCTTAACTGTTTTGAGTTTGTTTTCGTTAGTCTTTTTCTTCTCTTGTGTTTCTTGCCTAGACAAACTGCTCTACCATTTGTTATAAGGCTGATTTGGTGGTGCTGAATTCTCTTAGCTTTTGCTTGTCTGTAAAGCTTTTCTTGATCCAATCTGAATGAGATCCTTGCTGGGTAAAGTAACCTTGGTTGTAGGTTTACCCCTTTCATCACTTTAAATATATCTTGCCACTCCCTTCTGGTCTGAAGATTTTCTGCTGAAAAATCAGCTGACAGTCTTATGGAGATCCCTTTGTATGTTATTTTTTTGCTTTTCTCTTGTTGCTTTTAATATTTTTTCTTTGTATTTAGCTTTTGTTAGTTTGATGAAAATGTGTCTTGGTGTGTTTCTCCTAGGGTTTATCCTGTATGCGACTCTAACAAACCTACCAAATAAGCTAAGTCACTTCAGTCGTGTCTGACTCTGTGTGACCCCAGAGATGGCAGCCCATCAGGTTCCCTTGTCCCTGGGATTCTCCAGGCAAGAACACTGGAGTGGATTGCCATTTCCTTCTCCAATGCATGAAAGTGAAAAGTGAAAGTGAAGTTGCTCAGTCGTGTCCAACTCCTAGCGACCTCATGGACTGCAGCCCACCAGGCTCCTCTGTCCATGGGATTTTCCAGGCAAGAGTATCTTTTTTATCTCTATGTATTTTTTATCTCTCTGTATAACCTACCAAATACATAGAGATAAAAATGCAAATTAGACAAAATGAGACAACAGAGGAATATATTCCAAATGAAGGCACAGGATAAAATACAAGAACTAAGTGAAGTGGAGATAGGCAACTTAGCTGGGAAAGGAAAGCGACATCCAGGTCCAGGAAGCAGAGTCCCAAACCAGATCAACTCAAAGACGACACAGAAACACACTGCCATTAAAATGGGAAAAATGAAAGACAAAGAGAAAATAGTAAAAGCAACAAGGGAAAAAGCACTTAAGTTAGATACAAGGGAGCTCCCATAGGCTGTCAGCAAATCCTGCAGGCCAGAGGGAGTGGCATGATATGGTTAAAGTGATGCAAAGGAAAAAATACAACATACTGGCAAGGCTTTTAGTCAGATCTGATGGAGACATCAAAAGCTTTACAAGCAAGCAAAAGCTAAGACAGTTCATCACCACCAGACCAACTTTACAAAAAATGTTACAGGTACTTCTCTAAGTGAAAAAGAAAAGGCTTGTCTTTCATGATTTTGTAATTCATGAAAATTATAAAAAGAAAAAGCTCATTGGTAAATGCAAATATATGTAAAGGGAGTAAATCAACCAAATTGTATTGCTGATCCTCCTCACAGTGCCAACTGTCTCACTGTTCACACTGTGCACACTGTTCGTTAAACCCAGGGTAGGCAAGGGGAGAACTGAGGCTGGAAAAAGCCATGAAGAGCCGTAGGAACTACAAACACGTTTATTCTCTCCTGGCTGGCACAGAAGCCATACCGGAATTCTGTCATCTCATGGGCGACCCCGTGGACACGGCTGTAATGCAGCAGTAAATGATACCACTTTCTAGGTGGAGCTCCTGTCCCTACAGCACAAAGCAGCTTATGCCAGGCGAGCACCTCATAGCATGCGTGTGCAGTGTTGTAAGACATCTCAGCTGCTACACAGTCATTATTTACAAAACATGGGGCAACAGAGCCTGAACATGCCATCTTGGCTAATTTGCTCTCTCCCTCGACACATGTAAAGCGAGAAGGTTAAAGACAAAAGGAGTAAAAGCATCTATATCCATGATGAGTAGGGAATCACAAACAAAACATGATGCAAGAACAGTAAACACGGTAAGGAGTGAAAATGCAGGGTTGTTAAAAATGCATGTGAACTTAAGAGATCAGCAACTTAAAACAACCACATATTGTGTAGAGATTGCTATATATAAACCTCACAGTAATCATAAAGCAAAAATTTGTAACAGACATAGATACAGGAAGAAAGGAATTCGAACATAATACTAAAGATAGTCATTAAATCACAAAGGAAGAAAACAAAAGAACAAAAAAGAAAAAAAAAACCCAAAACCTCAAAACAAGTTACAGAATGGTATATGTACATACCTATCAATAATTACTTTAAATGTGAATAGACTAAATGGACCAATCAAAAGATACAGAGTAGCTGGATGAAAAAAAAAAAAAGCAAAAGGTATACTGTCTATAAGAGACTCGTTTTAAAGCTAAAGACACAAACAGACTGAAAGCAGGGGGATGGAAAAAGGTAGTCCCTGTAAATAGAAACAAAAAGAAAGCTGGGATAGCAATACCTGTATCAGACAAAATAGCCTTTAAGACAAAAACTGTAACTAGAGAAAAGGTAGGACATTACATAATGCTCAAGGGGTCAATCCAAGAAGATATAATTGCAAATATATATGCACCCAAAATAGAAGCATCTTAATAGATAGAGCAAATATTAACACACATAAAGGGAGAAACTGACAGTAACACAATAATAGAAGGGAACTTTAAAACCCCACTTACTCAATGGGCAGAGCATATACACAGAAAATCAATTAAGGGAACACTGGCCTTAAATAACAGATTTTTCCAGAAAGATACACACGTTACATATACACACACTCCATTCCATCCAAAAGCAGCAGAGTGCATTCCAGTACACATAGAACATTCTCCAGGACAGATCACATGCCAGGTCACAAAACAATTCTCAGTAAATTTAAGAAAACTGAAACCATACAAAGCATCACTTTCAGCCACAGTGCTATGAGACTAGCAACTTCAAGAATAAAACTGGAAAAATCACATTCACATAGGATAAACAATATGCTACTAAACAATTGCTGAAGCACAACAGGAATCAAAGAGGGAATCAAGAAACACCTGGGAACAAATGAAAACAAATAAAATGACCCAAAATATATGGGATGCAATGAAAGTGATTCTAAGGGGTAAGTTTATAGCAGTATATGCCTTGACCTCAAGAAACAAGAAAAATTTCAAATAAACCACCTTACACCTAAAGAAACTAGAAAAAGAAAACAAACAAAGCCCAATATTACCAGAAAGAAAGAAATGATAAAGATCAGAGCAGAATGAAAAAGAGACTAAAAAAATACTAGGAAAGATAAATGAAATTAAGAGTGGTTCTTTGAAAAAATTGCAGGAGACATAAGAGACACAGGTTTGATTCCTGGGTCAGGAAGATCCCCCGGAGGAGGGCATGGCAATCAACTCCAGTATTCTTGCCTGGAGAATCCCATGGACAGAGGAGTCAGGTGAGCTAGGGTCCACAGGGTCACAAAGAGTTGGGACACGACTGAACTGACTTACCACACACACATGCAGTATCTGTTTATGATACAGTCTCCAAAAAGTGGGTACAGCAGGAATAAACCTCAACAAAATAAAGGCCATATGATGAGGTCACGGCTTCACAGCATACACAACAATGAGAAGCTGAAATCATTTCCTCTAAGATCAGAAACAAGACAAGGATGCCTAGTCTTGGCACTTTTATTCAAAATAGTATTGGCAGTTGTAGCCACAACAATTAGATAAGAAAAAAATAAATAAAAGTCCAAACTGGAAAGGAAGAAGTAAAATTGTCACTGTTTGCAGATGACATGATACTTACATAGAAAACCCTCAAGATACCACCAAAAATTACTAAAGCTCATCAGTGAATTCAGTTGTAGGATACAAAGTTAATATAGAAAAATCTGTTGAAAATCTATATACTAACAACAAACTATCAGAAAGAGAAAATTAAGAAAACAATTCCATTTACAACCATATGAAAAAGAGTAAAATATCTAGGAATTTAACAAANTGCAAAGATTTATTTCTTGTAAAGATTACCCTTCTTCATTGAATTGCCTAGCCAAAAATCACAGGTGAGGTGAAGTCGCTCAGTCGTGTCCGACTCTTTGCGACCCCGTGGACTATAACCTATAAGGCTTCTCCGTCCATGGGATTCTCCAGGCAAGAATACTGGAGTGTGAGTCTATTTTGCTCCATTGATCTAACTGTCACTCTTTATACCAATACCACAGTTTTGATTACTGTGGCTTTAAATGATGTAATTACGGTAAAGCAAAATTAATTCAACATTATTTTTCAAAGTATTTTGGCTTTTCATTTCCATATAGGTTTTAGAATTGGCTTGTCATATTTTATAAAAAAAAATCTGCTAGTATTTTTATTGGTATTGCAATAAATTTGTAGATCAATTTTGGAGAGAACTGATATTTAATTTATCCATAATTTACTGAATTTCTATAATACCAACAGGCACTGTGCTAAGCATTTTACACGTATTCTTTTTTAAATTGCAGTATAATTGCTTTACAATGTTGTTAGTTTCTGCTGTACAATGAAGTTAATCAGCTGTACGTATACATTTATCCTCTCCGTCTCAGACCCCCCTCCCACCCTCATAGCCCACCTATCTAGGTCATCACAGAACAGTGAGTGAGCTCCCTGTACCACACAGCAGTCTCCCACTAGTCATCTGTTTTATATGTGGTAGTGTTTACACGTCCATCCTAATCTTCAGTTCATCCCAGCCCCCTCCCACCCGTGTCCGCGTGTCCCTTCTCTGCATCTCTATTCTTGCCTTGCAAATAGGTTCATTTGTACCATTTTTCTAGATACCACATATATATGTTAATATACAATATATGTTTTCCTCTTTATGACTTACTTCACTCTATATAACACATTCTAGGTCCATCCACATCTCTACAAATGACGCAATTTCATTCCTCTATATGGCTGAATAATATTCAATTACACACACATATATGCGTGCATATATGTATACCTATATATGTATCTGTCACATTTTCTTTACCCATTCATCTGTTGACGGACATTTAGGTTGTTTTCATGTCCTGGCTATTGTAAATAGTGCTGCGATGAGAATTACGGTGTGTGTGTCTTTTTAAATTGGAGGATAATTGTTTTACAATGCTGTGGTGGCTTCTGCTGTGTAACAGCGTAAATCAGCCATGCGTGTGCATGTGTGCTAAGTCACTTCAGTTGTGTGCAACTCTGTGCGACCCTACGGACTGCAGCCTGCAAGGCTTCTCGGTCCTTGGGATTCTCCGGGCAAGAATGCTGGAGTGGGCTGCCATACACTCCTCCAGGGGACCTTCCTGACCCAGGGATCAAACCTGCGTCTCTTATGTCTCCTGCATCGGCAGGCGGGTTCTTCACCACTAGCGCCACCTGGGAAGCCCATGAATCAGCCATGAATATACATATATCCCCTCCCTTTTGAGCCCCCCTTCCCAGCCTACCCCCATCCCACCCTCTTAGGTCATCACAGGCTTGTTATACAGGAACTTCCCACTAGCTAGCTATTTTACATACGGTTACGTATATATTTCAATGATACTCTTAATTGTACCACCCTCTTCTTCCCCTGCTATGTCCACAAGTCCGCTCTGTGTCTCTATTCCTGCCCTGAAAACAGATTCATCAGTACCGTTTTCCTAACCCCCATATATATGAGTTAATATATGATGTTTGTTTTTCTCTTTCTGACTTACTTCGCTCTGTATAATGGGCTCTAGGTTCACCTACCTCAGCTCAACTAACTCAAACGCATACCTTTTCACGGTTGGGCAATACTCCACTGTGTATATGATCCATTCATCTGGTGATGGATGTCTCGGCCGCTCTCACGTCCTGGCACCTGAAAACAGATTCATCAGTACCGTTTTCCTAACCCCCATATATATGAGTTAATATATGATGTTTGTTTTTCTCTTTCTGACTTACTTCGCTCTGTATAATGGGCTCTAGGTTCACCTACCTCAGCTCAACTAACTCAAACGCATACCTTTTCACGGTTGGGCAATACTCCACTGTGTATATGATCCATTCATCTGGTGATGGATGTCTCGGCCGCTCTCACGTCCTGGCTGCTGTAAGCAGTGCTGCAGTGAATACTGTGGCGCATGTGTCTTTCTGTAATTTCATTGCTGTGTCTTCGGCAGTGCTGGGTCTCTGTTAACTTGTGCAGGCTCTCTCTAGTTGAGGCAAGTGGGGGCTCCTTTGCTGTGGTGCGTGGGCTTCTCACTGTGGTGGCTTCTTGCTGTGGAACACAGATTCTACGCCCGCAGGCTTCCGTGGCTGCAGCACGTGGGCTCAGCAGCTGTCACGTGTGGGTGCCAGTGCACGGGCCCTGTAGTTGTGGGGCCTGGGCTCAGTTGTTCAACAGCATCTGGAATCATCCCCGACCAGGGATTGAACCCATGTGCCCTGAATTGGCAGGTGGATTCTTATCCACTATGCCACCAGGGAAGTCCCATGGGATACATGAGTCTTTATCATGGTTTTCTCGGGGTATATGCCCAGTAGTGGGATTTCCAGGTCAAAGGTAGTTTTATTCCTAGTTTTTAATGGAATCTCCATTCTGTTCTCCATGGTGGTTATATCAAATTTACATTCCCACTAACAGTGCAAGAGGGTTCCCTTTTCTCCACATCCTCTCCAGTCTTTACTGTTTGTAGATTTTAAAGATATTTATTTATTCTTGATTGATGATTGGTTTAGAATGTTGTTTGTAGATTTTTGGATGATGGCCATTTTGATCTGTGTGGTGTGACACCTCACTGTAGTTCTGATTTGTATTTCTTGATATTGAACATCTTTTCATGTCTTTGTTGGCCATCTGTATGTCTTCTTTGGAGAAATATCTGTTAGCTCGTCCACCCATTTTTTGATTTGGTTGTTTTTCTGATATTGAGCTTCATGAGCTGCTCACATGTTTTGGAGACGATCCTTTGTCACTTGCTTCGTTTGCAATTCTTTTCTCCCATTCTGAGAGTTCTTGTCTCATCTTGTTTATAGTTTCCTTTGCTGTGCAAACTTTTCAAGTTTAATTAGGTCCCGTTTGTTTATTTCCATTACTCTAGGAGGTAGGTCAAAGAGGATCTAACTCTTGATTTACATCAAGAGTGTTCTGCTTGTTTTCTTGTAGGGTTTTATAGTTTCTGGCCAGAAATTTAGGTATCTAATATATTTTATATTTGTGTATGATGTTAGTGTTCTATTTTTATTCTTTTACATGAGCTGTCCAGTTTTTCTAGCACCACTTACTGAAGAGGCTGTCTCTTCTCCACGCTCTCCTCTGTCAAAGATATTACGTGCCCATAGAGTGTAGGTTTTTCTCTGGGCTTTCTATCTTGTCCCATGGAACTATATTTCCATACTGTCTTGATGACTGTAGCTTTGTACGATAGTCTGAGGTCAGAATTGTTGATTCCTCCAGCTCCAGTTTTCTTTCTCAAGATTGCTTTGACTATTTGGGATCTTTGTGATTTCATACAAATTGTATATTTTTTTGTTCTAGTTCTGTGGAAAATGCCATTGGTAATTTGATAGGGATTTCACTGACTCTGTAGACTACTTTGGGTAGATTAGGCATTTTCACAATACTGATTCTTACAATCCAAAACATGATACATTCTTTCCATCTGTTTATGTCCGCTTTGATTTCTTTCATCAGTGTCTTAGTTAACGTACATTTATTCCTAGGTATTTTATTCTTTTTCTTGCAATGGTGAGTGGGAATGACTTTTAAATTTCTGATCTTTTGTTGTTAGTGTTTAGTGCAAGGGATTTTTGTGTATTAATTTTCTATACGGCAACTTTACTAAATTCATTGATTAGGTCTAGTAATTTTCTGATGGTACCTTAAGGTAGTATCATGTTTGCAAACAGTTTTTTCTTCCTCTTTTCCAGTCTGAACTTTTATTTGTTTTTCTTCTCTGATTGCCATGGCTAGGACTTCCAAAGCTAGGTGGAATTACAGTTTCAAGAGTGATCATCCTTGTCTTGTTCCTGATCTTAGAGGAAATGCTTTCAGATTTTCACCATGAGAATAATGTTTACTATGGGTTTGTCATATATGGCCTTTATTATGTTGGAGTAGTTTCCTTCTACAGAGAAGGCGATGGCACCCCACTCCAGTACTCTTGCCTGGAGAATCCCATGGATGGAGGAGCCTGGTGGGCTGCAGTCCGTGGGGTCGTGAAGAGTCAGACACGACTGAGCGACTTCACTTTCGCTTTTCACTTTCACGCATTAGAGAAGGAAATGGCAACCCACTCCAGTGTTCTTGCCTGGAGAATCCCAAGGAACGGGGAGCCTGGTGGGCTGCCGTCTATGGGGTCACATGAGTCGGACACGACTGAAGCGACTTAGCAGCAGCAGCAGTTTCCTTCTACGCCCATTTTCTAGTTTACTGTAAATGTGTGTTGAATTTTGTTGAAAGCTTTTTCTGTATGATTATAATATAGTTTTATCTTTCAATTTAATATGGTATATCACATTATTGTGTGTATTGAAGAATCCTTGCATCCATGGGATAAACCCCTCTTGATCATGGTGTATGATCCTTTTAATGTGTTGTTGGATTCTATTTGCTAGTATTTTGTTGAAAAATTTTGCATCTATATTCATCAGTGATATTGGCCTGTAATTGCCTTTTTTTTTCTAATCTTTGTCTGGTTTTAGTATCAGGGTGATGGTGGCCTCATAGAATGAGTTTGGGAGTGTTCCTCCCTTTGCAATTTTTTGGAAGAGTTTGAGAAGGATAGGTTTTAGCTTTTCTCTCAATGTTTGATAGAATTTTCCTGTGAAGTCATCTGGGCATGGGCTTTTTTTTATTTTTTTTTTGAAGATTTTTGATCACAGTTTCGGTTTCAGTGCTTGTGATCAGTCTATTTATAATTTCTATTTCTTTTGGGTTCAGTCTTGGAAGGTTGTACTTTTCTAAGGATTTGTTCATTTTTTTCCAAGCTGTCCATTTTATTGGCAAATAGTTGCTCATACAAGTCTCTTACGAACCCCTGTATTTCTGCATTGTCTGCTGTAACTTCATTTCTAATTTTGTTGATTTTAGTCTTCTTCCTTTTATTTTTGATGAATCGGGCCAATGGTTTGTGAGTTTAGTTTATCTTCTAAAAGAGCCAGCTTTTTATTTTTTCTTCATTTATTTCTGCTTTGATCCTTATGATTTTTTTTCCTTCTACTAACTTTTTTTTCCTTCTACTAACAAATATACTAACTTTGGTGTATTTGTTATTCCTTTCCTAGTTGCTTTAGATATAAGGTTAGGTCATTTATTTGATATTTTTTCTATCCTGGGGAGTGTTCTGTGTGCACTTGAGGAAAAGTGTATTCTGTTGCTTTTGGGTGGAATGTCCTATAGCTATCAATTAGGTCTATCTGGTCTAGTGTGTCATTTAAGGTCTGTGTTTCCTTATTGATTTTCTGTTTCAGTGGGACGTTAAAGTCCCCTACTATTATTGTGTTACTGTCGATTTCTCCTTTATTTTTGCTAGCATTTGTCTTATGTATTGAGGTATTCCTATGCTGGGTGCATAATTTATAACTGTTATATGATCTTATTGGATTGATCACTTGATCATTATGTAATGTCCTTTCTTATCTAACAGTTTTTAAAGTCTATTTTGTCTAAGTATTGCTACTCCAGTTTTATTTTAACTTCCATTTGTATGGAATATCTTTTTCCATCCCCTCACTTTCAGTCTGTATATGTTCCTAGGTCTAAAGTGGGTTTCTTGTGAGCAGCATATACACAGTTCTTGTCTCTGCATCCTTTCAGCCAGTCTATATCTTTTAAATGCTTTACTTGTAAGGTAGTTATCAATATGTATTGTCATTTTCTTAACTGTTTTGAGTTTGTTTTCGTTAGTCTTTTTCTTCTCTTGTGTTTCTTGCCTAGACAAACTCCTCTACCATTTGTTATAAGGCTGATTTGGTGGTGCTGAATTCTCTTAGCTTTTGCTTGTCTGTAAAGCTTTTCTTGATCCAATCTGAATGAGATCCTTGCTGGGTAAAGTAACCTTGGTTGTAGGTTTACCCCTTTCATCACTTTAAATATATCTTGCCACTCCCTTCTGGTCTGAAGATTTTCTGCTGAAAAATCAGCTGACAGTCTTATGGAGATCCCTTTGTATGTTATTTTTTTGCTTTTCTCTTGTTGCTTTTAATATTTTTTCTTTGTATTTAGCTTTTGTTAGTTTGATGAAAATGTGTCTTGGTGTGTTTCTCCTAGGGTTTATCCTGTATGCGACTCTAACAAACCTACCAAATAAGCTAAGTCACTTCAGTCGTGTCTGACTCTGTGTGACCCCAGAGATGGCAGCCCATCAGGTTCCCTTGTCCCTGGGATTCTCCAGGCAAGAACACTGGAGTGGATTGCCATTTCCTTCTCCAATGCATGAAAGTGAAAAGTGAAAGTGAAGTTGCTCAGTCGTGTCCAACTCCTAGCGACCTCATGGACTGCAGCCCACCAGGCTCCTCTGTCCATGGGATTTTCCAGGCAAGAGTATCTTTTTTATCTCTATGTATTTTTTATCTCTCTGTATAACCTACCAAATACATAGAGATAAAAATGCAAATTAGACAAAATGAGACAACAGAGGAATATATTCCAAATGAAGGCACAGGATAAAATACAAGAACTAAGTGAAGTGGAGATAGGCAACTTAGCTGGGAAAGGAAAGCGACATCCAGGTCCAGGAAGCAGAGTCCCAAACCAGATCAACTCAAAGACGACACAGAAACACACTGCCATTAAAATGGGAAAAATGAAAGACAAAGAGAAAATAGTAAAAGCAACAAGGGAAAAAGCACTTAAGTTAGATACAAGGGAGCTCCCATAGGCTGTCAGCAAATCCTGCAGGCCAGAGGGAGTGGCATGATATGGTTAAAGTGATGCAAAGGAAAAAATACAACATACTGGCAAGGCTTTTAGTCAGATCTGATGGAGACATCAAAAGCTTTACAAGCAAGCAAAAGCTAAGACAGTTCATCACCACCAGACCAACTTTACAAAAAATGTTACAGGTACTTCTCTAAGTGAAAAAGAAAAGGCTTGTCTTTCATGATTTTGTAATTCATGAAAATTATAAAAAGAAAAAGCTCATTGGTAAATGCAAATATATGTAAAGGGAGTAAATCAACCAAATTGTATTGCTGATCCTCCTCACAGTGCCAACTGTCTCACTGTTCACACTGTGCACACTGTTCGTTAAACCCAGGGTAGGCAAGGGGAGAACTGAGGCTGGAAAAAGCCATGAAGAGCCGTAGGAACTACAAACACGTTTATTCTCTCCTGGCTGGCACAGAAGCCATACCGGAATTCTGTCATCTCATGGGCGACCCCGTGGACACGGCTGTAATGCAGCAGTAAATGATACCACTTTCTAGGTGGAGCTCCTGTCCCTACAGCACAAAGCAGCTTATGCCAGGCGAGCACCTCATAGCATGCGTGTGCAGTGTTGTAAGACATCTCAGCTGCTACACAGTCATTATTTACAAAACATGGGGCAACAGAGCCTGAACATGCCATCTTGGCTAATTTGCTCTCTCCCTCGACACATGTAAAGCGAGAAGGTTAAAGACAAAAGGAGTAAAAGCATCTATATCCATGATGAGTAGGGAATCACAAACAAAACATGATGCAAGAACAGTAAACACGGTAAGGAGTGAAAATGCAGGGTTGTTAAAAATGCATGTGAACTTAAGAGATCAGCAACTTAAAACAACCACATATTGTGTAGAGATTGCTATATATAAACCTCACAGTAATCATAAAGCAAAAATTTGTAACAGACATAGATACAGGAAGAAAGGAATTCGAACATAATACTAAAGATAGTCATTAAATCACAAAGGAAGAAAACAAAAGAACAAAAAAGAAAAAAAAAAANAAGACCCGAATAGACACTTTTGCAAATGAAACTGGCACACAAAAAGATCCTCATGCTGGCCAACAGGCACACAAAAAGATCCTCAGTGTCACTAATCATCAGATACATGCAAATCAAAACCACAATGAGATATCACCACCTCACACCCGTCAGAAAAGCCATTATCAAAAACACAACAAATAACAAGTGTTGGTAAGGATACAGAGAAAAGGGACCCTTCACACACTTCATACTCAAAGTAGACTTTTAAGTCAAAATCTGTCATAAGAGACAAAGAAGGACATATAATGATAAAAAGGTTAATTCACCAAGAAGATAAAACATTTGTAAACATGGATGTACCAAACATCAGAGCTCCTAATATGTGAAGCAATAATTTCTTATTGGCAAAATTAAAGGGAGAAATAAGATTTATAAAGAAAGAAGAAAACTTCAAAACCCCCTTTCAATAATGGATAGAACAGCAAGACAGAAGATCAATAAGGAAATGGAGGCCTTGAATAACACTACAGACCAATTAGACCCAGCAGACGTATACAGAAATGTGCTACTGAACAATAGCTCTCAAGTGCATATGGAATATTCTCTGGGGTAGATGATATGTAAGGCTGCCACAAATAAGTCCTGATAAATTTTAAAGACTGAAACCATACAAAGCATCTATTCTGATCATAACGGATAAAACTAAAGAAATCAACAGCCAGAAGAAAGCTGGAAGCTCCGCAAGTGTGTGGAATCTACACAGAACACCCTTAAACAACCAAGGGGCCTAAGAAACCATGCACAAAGTTAGAAAATACCTTTGAGATGAATTAAGATGAAAACACAACATATCAAAGCTTACAGGACACAACAAAATGCTAAGAGATAAATTTATAGTTGTAAAGTTTTAATTAAAAAACATTAAATCAGTAACCTAACTTTACACCTTCAAAAACTAGAAAAAGAATAACTAAACCCAGAGCAAAAGCAATAATGATTACAGCAGAGATAAAATTTAGAATAGAAAAAAAAGAGAAAAAAACAGTAAAACAGAGTTGGTTCATTGAAAAGATCAACAAAATGAACTTTAGCTAGACTGATTAAAAAAGACTCTAACTAAAATCAGATATCAAAGAAGGGATATTAGTATCAACTTTACAGAAATAAAAAGAATTATGAGGGAGTACCATGAACTGTATGTCAAAACAGGATAACCTAGACAAAAATGGATAAATTCCTAGAAACACAATGGGCCAAAATAGAAACATGAAAAAACAGAAATATGAATAGACCTGTAATTAGTCAAGAGATTGAAATGGTAATTAAAAGAAATCACCCAACAAGAAAAGCCCATGCCAAGATGGCATCACTGGTGAATTCTACCAAACATGAAAACAATTAACATGAATTCTCCTCAAATTATTCCAAAGTAAATTGAAGGGGAGGGAACACTTCCAAACTCCAAATTCTGAGGCCAGCATTATCTTGATGCCAAAAACAGAGAAAGATTGTATAGGACAAGAAAAACTACAGATCAATATCCTTAAAGTATACAGATTCAAAACTTCTCAACAAACAAGGGGTGGGAGTGGGTGAAGGGGATCAAAAGGTACAAATTTCCAGGATAATTAAGTCATAGGGATGTACAGCAAGCACACCAACTGTAGTTAATACTGGACTGCATATTTTAAAGTTGCTAAGGGAGTAAATTTTATAAGTTCTCATCACAAGAAAAAAATCTGAACTATGTATGGTGATGGATATTAACTAGACTTATAGGGAGTGGGTGAAGGGGATCAAAAGGTACAAATTTCCAGGATAATTAAGTCATAGGGATGTACAGCAAGCACACCAACTGTAGTTAATACTGGACTGCATATTTTAAAGTTGCTAAGGGAGTAAATTTTATAAGTTCTCATCACAAGAAAAAAATCTGAACTATGTATGGTGATGGATATTAACTAGACTTATTGCAGTGATTTTACAATATAAAGACTGAATCATGTTGTACATGTGAAACTAGAATGCTGCATGTCAATTCTATCTCAATGAAAACAAACAAAAAAACACTGCTTCAGACTGTAATATTTAAAAATCTATTTGAAAATAACCTTTAATTGTAGTAATTCACCCCTCCATAACCCCCAGCTTTGTCACAATTCGGCTTAAGGAAGTATATCAATTCTTTAAGAGTCACATGTTTAAAAGAACTGTTACAATTAAATAGGGATATTGAACAAGATAGGTAGAAATATCCTCTACACAGGAGAATCATATAACAAGTAAATAAATCTAGTAAGCCTATATTAATTACATGTAACCCAGTGAAGGCCCTCTTCAGAATGACTTTTTGAATATTGGTATGACAAAGATGATTATGTATCAGGTGACTGTGAGATTAGGTTAAAAATCTCTAACTGAGGCTATTAGTATCATTAGAGTGATAATTACTACTGATTATCATTAGACTGAAATTATCATTTCTATTTCCAAGGTTATAAACTTCCTGAAATTGGGTTCATACTTTCTACACTTTGAGATTCCCTATGTTATTAAGTGTCATGATCTAAACATAAATGTTTGTTAAATTGAATTTCTGCGTAAGTTGACAGCCTTTTATTTTCACTGTAGGAAAATAAAATTTATTAAGCTAAAAAGACAGTGTCTTTGAATTATTTTCAAAAATGTATTTTGACTAAGAAAAAAAGCTCTTAGCAATAAAAGTTATATAGGTACTAAACAATTATCTCAACTTTCACTTAAGAGGTAACTTTATATATGGATAAACTGTATATATTACCACATTTTCAAAAATAACTTGTGTCAAATTGAATGTTAAAACGGAGTAGTTAGAGATTGCCCTTAAAATTCTGAACTGTCTCCATTACAGGTATTTGGCTAATTAACCCTTTATTCTACCAGTAGAGGTGGGTAACAGTCACCATGCTGTGATAATTCTCTTGCCGCATATAATACCATTGTGTATTACACCAATTTAAGCAGCTGAACTAGGCCACACTGCCAGCATAGCCAGAAAAATCACGGTAACTTTAAAGTTAAAACACCAGTTGCTTTTGGTTAGGGAAAAACTATCAATGAGCAGGAAGAGCAAGGCCATCGTCTAGGAATCACATGACTACAATATGCGATATAAACAAGAGTGTACTTCATTAGCTATCACAGGTGTTCCATGCTTTCAACAGTTAAAACAGGACAGTATTCGAGGGAAACACAAATTTTAATCACCTTGTGACTAATGTTAATGACAGCAACAAAATCATGGTGTTTTCCCTAGTAAATGTTTTTTTAAAAAATCCTCAACAAAATCTTAGCCAACAAAATTCAATAGTACATAAAAGAATTATGTGCTTTATAGTTCAAAACACAAATATCAATTAGTGTGATACATCACATTAACAGAACAAAGGGTAAAACCCACATGACCATCTTAATTGATGCCGAAAAAGTGTGTGACAAAATTCAACACCTCTTCATGATTATAAAAAACATTCAACAAACTGAACAGAAGGAAACTATAACAACATAATAAAGGCCATACATGACAAGCCCACAGATATCATACTCTGTGGTGAAAAACTGAAAGCTCTTCCTCTAAGATCAGGAAAAATTAAGGATGCCCATTTAAAAAATATTTATTGGACTGACTGGTGTGGCTGCTTCCGGTCTTAGCAGCAGCATGCAGGATCTTTCGTTGCAGTACACAGGCTATTTACTTGTGCTGCAGAGGCTTCCTTGCTCTGTGGCATGCGAGGTCTTAGCTCCCTGACCAGCAATCAAACCCACATTGCATTGCAGGCGGATTCTCAACCACTGGACCACCAGGCAAGTCCCAGGATGCCTGTTGTTGAGACTTCCAATCAAACAGTACTAGAAGTCCTAGCCAGAGCAATTACCTAAGAAAAAAAAAGGTTAACCAAATTGGAAATAAAATCTATTGGTAGACATAATCTTATATGTAGATGTGCCAAAAGATTCTATACCCCATACCCACACGTTAGAATTAACAAATTTAGCAAAGTTGAATGATGTAAAATATGTAAAAATCTGTTGTATTTCTACATGTTAACAATGAAAAATCCTAAAAGGGAATTAAGACAACAATTCCATTTACAACTGCATCAAAGAATAAATTACTTAGGACTAAAGTTAACCAAGGAGGTGAAAGACAGACTTGTGCACTGGAAACTACACTGGAAACAAAGTTGATGAAAGAAGTTACAGAAGATAACATACAGGAAGGCGTTATGTGTCCACAAATTGGAAGATTCTTAAGATGTCAATACTATCCAAAGTGATCTACCAAACCAATTCAATCCCTACCAAAATCCCAATGATGGATTACAGAAAAATATAGTTCATTCTAAGATTCAAACAAAATTCCAAATGACTCCCAAATAGCCAAAATAGTCTCAAAAAAGAATTAAGTATAAGGACCCACACTTTGTGATTTAAAATTTTAATACAAAGCTACAGTAGTCAAAGCAGTATACTGGCACAAAGACAGGTATACTGACAAGATTCCAGAAAAAGACATAATAGACACACGTGGTCAAATAATTGTTGACAAGGGTGCCAATATCATTCAATGGGAAAGGACAGTATTTCCAACAAATGGTGTTTAAAAAACTAGATATTCACATGTCAAAAAAAAAAGGTATATGCTTACCTTAAATCAAATGCAAGTTAACTCAAAATGGATCAAAGACCTAAATACAAGAGATAAAACTCATAAAAAACTGTAAGAAAAGATTCATGACACTGGACCCGACGATTATTTCTTGGACACCACAGAACAGGCAGTTAAAGAGGAAACAAATAAACTGAACTACACCAAAATTAAGACCAATTATGTGTCAGAGGGTACAACAGTGAAAATGCAACCCAGGAAATGGGGAAAAAAATACCAAATCTAATAAAGTTATCCAGAATACATAAAGAACTCTGACAACTCAACAAGGAAAAACTTACTTTTAAAATAGGCAAAGGATCTGAACAGACATTTCTTCAAAGATATCCAAAGCCTCCAAAAGAATACAAATGTTCAGTATCACTAATTATTAGGGAAATACAAATCAAAACTACAATACAATCTCACATCTATTAGGATGGCTACTATCAAAAAAACAGAAAATAAGTGTTGCTGAGGATATGGACAAATTGGTTCTGTTGGTGAGAATGTTAAATAGCCATTATGGAAAACAGCATGGCAGTTCTTCAAAAAATTAAACAGAATTAGCATATGATCCACCATTTCCACTTCAGGGTATATACGTGAAAAAATTCAAAGTAGGGTCTCAAAAGAAGTATTTGTATACCCACGTTCATGGCAGTATATTATTTACAATGGCCAAAAGGTAGAAGCAACCCACCAAGTGTCTGTCAACAAAATGGATTGACAAAAGGGGGTATATACCGACAACAGATTATTATTCAGACTTAAAATGAATGGTACAACATGGATGAACCTTGATAACAGTATGCTAAGTGATCAGGTCAAAAAAGGTAACGTATGATTCCACTTACATGAGATACCTAGGGCAGTCAAAATTGGAGACAAAGTAGAATGGTGCTTGCCAGGCTAAGGGGAGAGAGGAGAAAGGAGTTACTGTCCAAAGGGTAGTTTCAGCTTTGCAAGCTGAGATTTCTGGAAATGGAAAGTAGTGATTGCGGCACAACAAAGTGAACGCTGTTATTGCCACTAACTGCATACGTAAAAACTGTCCTCTATGATGGCAAAATTTATGGGTATTTTACATATTTACAATTTCCCCAAGTTAAAATTAATCAACAATTAAAACTTAACTGAAAAAATAAATGTGATTCTGCATCACTGCATCCATGTGGTCAAAGTTGCCACCACCACCACTGGGGAAAACTAAAGGTCCTTGCTTTGGAAAGAAATATGCTTAAGTATTTGGGGATCAAGAGGCAAGCTGTAAGCACGCTACACTTCCGTGAAAGCAAGCGTGGCACAACGTTCACACTTGCTGTACACAGGTGAAATGTGTATGGGATTTATTTTACCATTCTTGCAACATTATTGTAAATTGGAACTGCTGCTGCTGCTAAGTCGCTTCAGTCGTGTCCAACTCTGCGACTCCACAGACGGCAGCTATTCTTGGCCAGTTTTGAGACTAAAATAAACCATGCAGCAATGGCCATTTATACAGAAAACTTTTTTTTGACATTTAAAATTTCTCAGGTATGATTATCACATTAATACCTGGCACCATCACAAATTTTAACCCTATATAGGTGAAAGTTTTAGATGACTGGGACTTATCACTTTAAATGCTAGAATGGTGCAGAGATAGCTTTCAAGTCTTTTTAAACTGCTACTTTACTTTTCTTGTTTATATTTTTTAATGGTCAAGGTCATCAACATCTGCTTCAGTAGATGGCTGTGCTTGTTCTCACAAGTGTTTCTGAGAATATGATGCAAAAATGGCGCTGCAGGTAATAGCTGTTCTTCCATCTCCACCTAGTGGTTAGTTATTACCTCTATCTTTACCTACCTGCTTTTTACAACGATCACATTTGTGCTTTTAAATTTATTGAAAGTAAGGGTAAAGAGATCCTGAGAGATTCTTTTGTTAAGTGCACAAACTTCATATTTTGGTTGTTCAAAGACTTTTATCAACAATCTCATGTATTTCTGAATATCAACAGTCAGATAACCCTTCCCCAATTTGTAACATAAGATTTCTATAATTAAAATCAATGACTTATTCTTGGATTTAGTCATCTTGATTAATGAGGCTTCTCGTAAGTAAGTCTGCAGAGACTATAAAAATGACTTTAAAGTATCACAAAAATAGAACTATACAGCTGTACGTTATAATATTCTGTCTCAACTGCCTGCTGCTCATCAGCAGTTATAGCGCTTTCCAAGTATGTCCGTTTCCTCTTAGATAGCACTTCTTAATCTTTTCTCAAATTGTAGGACCCCACCCCTCCCAAAGAGACAACGAATTTGATGGTGAAGGTGCTCAGTCGTGTCCGACTCTTTGCGACCCCATGGACTGTAGCCCACCAGGCTCCTCCGTCCATGGGATTTTCCAGGCTCGAGTACTGGAGTGGGGTGCCATTTCCTTCTCCAGGGGATCTTCCCGACCCAGGGATGGAACCCCAGGTCTCCCGCATTGTAGGCAACGTTTTACCATCTGAGCCACCAGGGAAGCCCTTATAATTAGTTTTATTATAAAGGATTCAAATGAAGATCAACCAAATGAAGACACATGGAAGATGAGGTAAAGTCTGGGAGGAAAGGCAGAGCTTTGGCACCCTTTGTGGAATCAAGGCACACCGCCATTGCAGCACATCAGTGTGTTCACTGAGGAACACAGGAAGCTCCACTGAGCCTCAGTGTCCCGAGTTTTTAACTAAGGCTTCATTATTTGGGCACAACTGATTATAACATGGGGCATTACAACTAGGTCAGGTCAATCTCCAGGGTCCCCACCCACCCACCACGGGGCCTGCCCAGAATTCCAACCCTCTGTGTGGTAGGTCCTTTCTGGTGACCAGCCCCCATCCCAGTTATCCAGGGGTCTACCATGACTCGCCTCATTAGCAACACAAAAACATTCCTAGTACTCAGGATATCCCAAGGGTCTTAAGAAGCACACAGTGAGGAACCAAGGATGGAGGCCAGACAAACCATACCAGAGTTGGAAGGTTGAACTTTGAGGGGTCAAACCACTGTAACAGCTACAATTTTTCTTCACTCACCAAGAACCAATTTTCAGCCCAGTAGAGAATGCACCCTTGAAGACAATGAAGAGACAGCCCCCCAAAACCAGAATGGAATTTTATTGTGTAAAGTTTATAGAAGTATGACTAGTATTCTTCTGTACAAAGTGCACAACAAATGGTTTTAAATATAACTGAGAGAAATGCGAATCCTATGACGTTTGATACAAGCTGAATCATTTACAGGTACACTAAAAAAGTTTTTAAAATATCATCTTTCTCCAAAGAGTCCACTGCGCATTTCTGAAGAGTAGCGACGGGGAACCTCCCAGGCAGTCACAAGGGCATCTTATTGCCCTCGATGCTGATTTTTACTGCGTGTGCAGATCTGCTTTTTTTCCTGATGTCTGTGAACTTTCTCATCTGTTTATCCAGTCGACTGATACCCTTCTTGGAGGTCCCCTGAAACTAAGAGTGGGGTAAAAATTAAAGAGCAAATTACTGAAACACGTATGTTTAGTTTTGTCGTTCACCCTCTTCTATCTGAAAGTCAGCCGACTGAAGAGTTTTCAGCTCTGGAGTAACCAGAAGAAGCTTTGGTGACCTCCGCAACAGCAGAGCAGAACAGAGAGCAGGGGTACTCTTTCTGCCCCCTTCTGATGCCTATGTCAGAAACCTTCTCTGTCTCCTTTATACTTTAATAAAACTTTATTACACAAAACAAAACAAACAAACAAAGAACACAGGGCAGCATCAGAAATGCATATTAAGCTCTCCCAGAGAAGAAGAATTTTGTTGTTATCTGTGCCGTATTTTAAAATTTTGCCTCAAGTCCACAGAAATTTGCTAGGAGAGAGAAACAGGGGAGGAATGAAACTACATTTCCCGTAATTCATCAGATTACATTTTGACTGTATGCTTTTCCCTTTCAAAGACCAAATATGGAGGTGACCACTTAACATACACAAGTTCAAACAGTGCTGGCATNTAGGGTCTCAAAAGAAGTATTTGTATACCCACGTTCATGGCAGTATATTATTTACAATGGCCAAAAGGTAGAAGCAACCCACCAAGTGTCTGTCAACAAAATGGATTGACAAAAGGGGGTATATACCGACAACAGATTATTATTCAGACTTAAAATGAATGGTACAACATGGATGAACCTTGATAACAGTATGCTAAGTGATCAGGTCAAAAAAGGTAACGTATGATTCCACTTACATGAGATACCTAGGGCAGTCAAAATTGGAGACAAAGTAGAATGGTGCTTGCCAGGCTAAGGGGAGAGAGGAGAAAGGAGTTACTGTCCAAAGGGTAGTTTCAGCTTTGCAAGCTGAGATTTCTGGAAATGGAAAGTAGTGATTGCGGCACAACAAAGTGAACGCTGTTATTGCCACTAACTGCATACGTAAAAACTGTCCTCTATGATGGCAAAATTTATGGGTATTTTACATATTTACAATTTCCCCAAGTTAAAATTAATCAACAATTAAAANAAAGGGTAGTTTCAGCTTTGCAAGCTGAGATTTCTGGAAATGGAAAGTAGTGATTGCGGCACAACAAAGTGAACGCTGTTATTGCCACTAACTGCATACGTAAAAACTGTCCTCTATGATGGCAAAATTTATGGGTATTTTACATATTTACAATTTCCCCAAGTTAAAATTAATCAACAATTAAAACTTAACTGAAAAAATAAATGTGATTCTGCATCACTGCATCCATGTGGTCAAAGTTGCCACCACCACCACTGNTAGGGTCTCAAAAGAAGTATTTGTATACCCACGTTCATGGCAGTATATTATTTACAATGGCCAAAAGGTGGAAGCAACCCACCAAGTGTCTGTCAACAAAATGGATTGACAAAAGGTGGTATATACCGACAACAGATTATTCTTCAGACTTAAAATGGATGGTACAACATGGATGAACCTTGAGAACAGTATGCTATAACGTATGATTCCATTTACATGAGGTACCTAGGGCAGTCAAAATTGGAGACAAAGTAGAATGGTGCTTGCCAGGCTAAGGGGAGAGAGGAGAAAGGAGTTACTGTCCGAAGGGTAGTTTCAGCTTTGCAAGCTGAGAAGTACAACATGGATGAACCTTGAGAACAGTATGCTATAACGTATGATTCCATTTACATGAGGTACCTAGGGCAGTCAAAATTGGAGACAAAGTAGAATGGTGCTTGCCAGGCTAAGGGGAGAGAGGAGAAAGGAGTTACTGTCCGAAGGGTAGTTTCAGCTTTGCAAGCTGAGATTTCTGGAAATGGAAAAGTAGTGATTGTGGCACAACAAAGTGAACGCTGTATTGCCACAAACTGCATATGTAAAAAGTGTCCTCTATGATGGCAAAATTTATGGGTATTTTACGTATTTACAATTTTCCCAAGTTAAAATTAATCAACAATTAAAACTTGTTAACTGAAAAAATAAATGTGATTCTGCATCACTGCATCCATGTGGTCAAAGTTGCCACCACCACCACTGGGGAAAACTAAAGGTCCTTGCTTTGGAAAGAAATATGCTTAAGTATTTGGGGATCAAGAGGCAAGCTGTAAGCACGCTACACTTCTGTGAAACCAAGCGTGGCACAACGTTCACACTTGCTGTACACAGGTGAAATGTGTATGGGATTTATTTTACCATTCTTGCAACATTACTGTAAATTGGAACTGCTGCTGCTGCTAAGTCGCTTCAGTCGTGTCCAACTCTGTGCGACTCCAGACGGCAGCTATTCTTGGCCAGTTTTGAGACTAAAATAAACCATGCAGCAATGGCCATTTATACAGAAAACTTTTTTTTGACATTTAAAATTTCTCAGGTATGATTATCACATTAATACCTGGCACCATCACAAATTTTAACCCTATATAGGTGAAAGTTTTAGATGACTGGGACTTATCACTTTAAATGCTAGAATGGTGCAGAGATAGCTTTCAAGTCTTTTTAAACTGCTACTTTACTTTTCTTGTTTATATTTTTTAATGGTCAAGGTCATCAACATCTGCTTCAGTAGATGGCTGTGCTTGTTCTCACAAGTGTTTCTGAGAATATGATGCAAAAATGGCGCTGCAGGTAATAGCTGTTCTTCCATCTCCACCTAGTGGTTAGTTATTACCTCTATCTTTACCTACCTGCTTTTTACAACGATCACATTTGTGCTTTTAAATTTATTGAAAGTAAGGGTAAAGAGATCCTGAGAGATTCTTTTGTTAAGTGCACAAACTTCATATTTTGGTTGTTCAAAGACTTTTATCAACAATCTCATGTATTTCTGAATATCAACAGTCAGATAACCCTTCCCCAATTTGTAACATAAGATTTCTATAATTAAAATCAATGACTTATTCTTGGATTTAGTCATCTTGATTAATGAGGCTTCTCGTAAGTAAGTCTGCAGAGACTATAAAAATGACTTTAAAGTATCACAAAAATAGAACTATACAGCTGTACGTTATAATATTCTGTCTCAACTGCCTGCTGCTCATCAGCAGTTATAGCGCTTTCCAAGTATGTCCGTTTCCTCTTAGATAGCACTTCTTAATCTTTTCTCAAATTGTAGGACCCCACCCCTCCCAAAGAGACAACGAATTTGATGGTGAAGGTGCTCAGTCGTGTCCGACTCTTTGCGACCCCATGGACTGTAGCCCACCAGGCTCCTCCGTCCATGGGATTTTCCAGGCTCGAGTACTGGAGTGGGGTGCCATTTCCTTCTCCAGGGGATCTTCCCGACCCAGGGATGGAACCCCAGGTCTCCCGCATTGTAGGCAACGTTTTACCANGTGTCCGACTCTTTGCGACCCCATGGACTGTAGCCCACCAGGCTCCTCCGTCCATGGGATTTTCCAGGCTCGAGTACTGGAGTGGGGTGCCATTTCCTTCTCCAGGGGATCTTCCCGACCCAGGGATGGAACCCCAGGTCTCCCGCATTGTAGGCAACGTTTTACCATCTGAGCCACCAGGGAAGCCCTTATAATTAGCTTTATTATAAAGGATTCAAATGAGGATCAACCAAATGAAGACACATGGAAGATGAGGTAAAGTCTGGGAGGAAAGGCAGAGCTTTGGCACCCTTTGTGGAATCAAGGCACACCGCCATTGCAGCACATCAGTGTGTTCACTGAGGAACACAGGAAGCTCCACTGAGCCTCAGTGTCCCGAGTTTTTAACTAAGGCTTCATTATTTGGGCACAACTGATTATAACATGGGGCATTACAACTAGGTCAGGTCAATCTCCAGGGTCCCCACCCACCCACCACGGGGCCTGCCCAGAATTCCAACCCTCTGTGTGGTAGGTCCTTTCTGGTGACCAGCCCCCATCCCAGTTATCCAGGGGTCTACCATGACTCGCCTCATTAGCAACACAAAAACATTCCTAGTACTCAGGATATCCCAAGGGTCTTAAGAAGCACACAGTGAGGAACCAAGGATGGAGGCCAGACAAACCATACCAGAGTTGGAAGGTTGAACTTTGAGGGGTCAAACCACTGTAACAGCTACAATTTTTCTTCACTCACCAAGAACCAATTTTCAGCCCAGTAGAGAATGCACCCTTGAAGACAATGAAGAGACAGCCCCCCAAAACCAGAATGGAATTTTATTGTGTAAAGTTTATAGAAGTATGACTAGTATTCTTCTGTACAAAGTGCACAACAAATGGTTTTAAATATAACTGAGAGAAATGCGAATCCTATGACGTTTGATACAAGCTGAATCATTTACAGGTACACTAAAAAAGTTTTTAAAATATCATCTTTCTCCAAAGAGTCCACTGCGCATTTCTGAAGAGTAGCGACGGGGAACCTCCCAGGCAGTCACAAGGGCATCTTATTGCCCTCGATGCTGATTTTTACTGCGTGTGCAGATCTGCTTTTTTTCCTGATGTCTGTGAACTTTCTCATCTGTTTATCCAGTCGACTGATACCCTTCTTGGAGGTCCCCTGAAACTAAGAGTGGGGTAAAAATTAAAGAGCAAATTACTGAAACACGTATGTTTAGTTTTGTCGTTCACCCTCTTCTATCTGAAAGTCAGCCGACTGAAGAGTTTTCAGCTCTGGAGTAACCAGAAGAAGCTTTGGTGACCTCCGCAACAGCAGAGCAGAACAGAGAGCAGGGGTACTCTTTCTGCCCCCTTCTGATGCCTATGTCAGAAACCTTCTCTGTCTCCTTTATACTTTAATAAAACTTTATTACACAAAACAAAACAAACAAACAAAGAACACAGGGCAGCATCAGAAATGCATATTAAGCTCTCCCAGAGAAGAAGAATTTTGTTGTTATCTGTGCCGTATTTTAAAATTTTGCCTCAAGTCCACAGAAATTTGCTAGGAGAGAGAAACAGGGGAGGAATGAAACTACATTTCCCGTAATTCATCAGATTACATTTTGACTGTATGCTTTTCCCTTTCAAAGACCAAATATGGAGGTGACCACTTAACATACACAAGTTCAAACAGTGCTGGCATAAAAAATTATGATCTTCTAAGGCAAGGAAAGTCATAGAAAAAACCCGAAGCCTAACGAATGAGATCAGAACTGCTAAGTGCTTGCTGGAGCTCTAGTTTCAGATTAGAAATAGTTAGGGTTCTATAATGATGCCCCTTGTCTGAACAACTTTCAAGACTGCTGGGAGAAGTGATCAGGTAATAATAACAAATACAAGTACACAATCAGGGCTCAAAGTAAACATCAGCCATTACTACTATTACAACTACTTTGCAATCAGTTTGACACAAAAAGAAAAGTAAATTAAGTCTCTTGATCCAAAGGGCTTACTACTTCTTGCATTCTTTTTCTACTTGCCCTTTTATGGTTAAAGATTTGTTGTTAGGTAATTTCTTCTATATTTTGAAAAGATTGTTATATCTCGAAAAAGTGTGGTTTCCAAAAATTGACACCTTTAAGAAATGCTGAAAAGGTCTGCCATTTATGTTGGATCAGGGCAAACTGTTCTTGTTTGGTACAGTAATGCCAGCAATCCCAATCTTCATGAATGCTGAGTAGTTAAAAAGAGATGAGTCCTTTTAGTTCTTTTCCCCAGATATTTACTACTCAATCACCTGTGAAGCTTAATTCACAGAATGCTAAAATAACGTAGAGACTAGGAGATACTTTAGGGCTGGTACTAGTGTGGTGAAGTTCTTTTGAGTTAGGGAACCCCTCCTAGGCTTCTCTCACCTTTAGATTCAGCTTCTACCTCAGATATAAGCAAGGATCTCTAATAAATCACTATTGAATAAGAGCTACACTGATATCCATCCTAGATTTTCTATGTACATCCCAATTACAAATATTATGTTAACATCAGTTTTAGTATTTGGCACTAGTACTGTGAGGGGGTGTAAAAATTCATTATCAGACGAGAAAAGTGCTATCACCCTATGCAATACCCCAGATTTCTGGACAGTCCCAAGTATCTGACTTCCTTCCAGACAGTGTGCCCCGATTTTTAGTATGTGCAGTCAGTGCACACTGGAAGCCTTACCTGCTCAGATCCCTGCCAAATGCCCAACTCCCAGCAGCTCTACACATCAGCCTGGACTTCTTGTCCACTCCCAGCACCTTCTGTGACAATTTGAGCCCTCTAACCTTAGCAACTAGGACACGGCCAGGCTGCACTGATCTACCCCTTGTTATAGATCATAAGACCCGTAGCTGGCAAATGCCTGGTTACCCCAAGTCTGAAAACACACAAAACTGAGTGCCTAGCATGTCAGACTCAGTAACTTCTCTCTTGACTGCTTAACCCTACGCCACCTAGGACAGTAAAGCTGTATACTGCACCACTTTATCAGTGTGAATCAAAAGTAGCCTGAAAGATTAGCAAAATGGGTTTGCTTTAAAAAATATGGTACAATCATAATACAATATTTAGTCATTGAAGAATGTTTACTCAAATGAATTTTTACCATTTAAGTAAAACACAAACCTAACAAGGTATAAAAGAATATGATCACAATTTTGCTTAAAAGTAAAAACTCTACCACCACAACAAAAGAAACCCCAAACCAGCAATAATATGCTTATGCACACATATATAAAGGATTAAAGAAATAACCCAGAATGTTAATATAAGGTGTGGTGGGATTATAAGTGACACTAAGTTTATTTGCGCTTTTTGTATTTAAAGATTTATATAAAAACATGCACAGCTTTGTCATTTTAATGTTATTTTAAAAGCATTCCATGGAATAAATTAGCATATAAACATACAATGTAGTGCAGGTTATTAAATTATTTAGAAGTGAAAAATCAGAAACCATAGAACAATGAACAAATTATTAACATATTTTTACATGACAGACTTATGCAGCCATTACAAATTATAAATGTATAAGGTGGTTTAATGAGAGGAAGTGATCAAAATTATATATATATAATTTTAGTTATATTAAAATATCAATAGGAAACAAGGCAAATTTTTTGTCAAATTGCTTTTGAGTGGTGAGTGGTTTTTCTTTTTATAATCTCAAAATTTTCTACAATTATAAGCAGGAAAAAATAAGTTTAAAACATTACTAAAAATACATTTAATACATCAAAATTGTTAACAGCGGTGCTTTACATGGAAGAAGAATAGAACTTTGGGGGAATGGGGTTTATTCTACAGTATATTTACTCATGTAATTTCAAAAATAAGAATTACACTTAAAACAAAAAGAGTTTCATGTGAAAGCCATTAATTCACTGCAGCTTCCTCTTAGGAAGCATGTTCTCCAGTGACACTCACAGTGTCTGCAGTGTGGGAGCCGGGTGGGGACATGTGAGGGATCTTAACAGGGAGACAGTGCAGGGCAATCATTGCAATGCAGCACGGGATGTGCTGGCTTGTGGTTTAGCTGCTCAGTCGTGCCCGACTCTTGTGACCCCATGGACAGGAGCCCGCCAGGCTCCTCTGTCCATGGGCTTCTCCAGGCAAGAACACTGGAGTGGGTTGCCATTTCCTTCTCCAGGGGATCGGAATTCCCAACCCAGGAATCAAACCCAGGTCGCTTGCATTGCAGGCAGATCCTTTACCAAATTAGCTACGAGACCAGCTCTCCGAACATGCCTTAATTATTTTTTTTTGGACAGAGCTCTAGAAGCCAGACAGGCCGAGATAAGTAACAGTCCATTTTGACCTTGGGAATGCTGGACAAAGGAGAACTCTGAACCTCCCTCTCATGCTGGTGACGTCTCCATCTAGCAGGAGGCTGGGCCATCGCTTCCCCCTCCCCAACAGCTACAGGGAAGGCGGGATCCAGACTGTCAACACCAGCAGACGGGCACATGCCCTTCCAAAAGAGACTGGCCATTACGACTTTTCATTACATTTTTCTCTGCCCTATTGTAGATCCTGATTTTCTAAAATAAGTGTGCTGGGGAAGAAACTACATTATGAAAGAGAAGAATAAAAGAAAGGAAGAGACAGCGAGAATAGTAAAGGGAAAGAAAAACAGGGGTGGCGGGGAGGGGAAGGAGGGGCATCAAGGGAAACAGAAAGAGACAGAAGAGAAAAGGGAAGGAGGGGACATTCTTGGTGGTCTTATGGTTAGGACTTTAGGTTTTCACTGCCTGGGTTCAATCCCTGGTCAGAGAACTGAGATCCCACAAGCCATAAGGTGTGACCACAAAAAGGAGTAGTGGGGAGGAAAAAGGGAAGCAGAGAGGAAGGTGCTCTTAACACTGAGCCGGAGCTCTTCTGCCCTTTCTTCGCTCTCAATGAATGAGACTGAGTGCTTGGACTTGACAGTAGCTTGACAGCAAAACGAACCGGCAGGAAAGTGAGTGTGTCTGTGGAAGCAGCTGCCCAAGCAGGGCTAACAGAGGAGGCACAAAAGGCAGGCAACACACCTGACTCTCAACTGTTCACTGTAGCAAAGTGCTGCTGCTGACCTGGGAGCACAGCGGGTCAGTGGGTCCGGCTTTGTGAATGTTCCCAAGTCATCTTCATTTCAGGCCATGGACCAAATGTCTATTAATTAAATTTATCTCCTAAATATTCAGTGTCAGGATTTATGCAATGAGCCCTCAAAGGCAGGTTACTGAACCACTGACAACAGGAAGCCACCTCCCTTCCACCAAGATGTCACTAACCAGCTTATATGCCTGTAAGGCAGACCAACCACTATGATTCTGGGCCCTGACAGAAACCTTTTTAATAAAAAGGGTACCAGGCAGAAAGACCAAAATATCTATCAGTGAGGTAATTATGTACTGGGGTACTGATAAAGGAAGGGAACCTCATATCAATTTCTAGATATTCAAGATGACCAGAATGTCACTAGGTGCCCGTCACAGTCAGTATGTCAGGACTAAAAGCGGTTCTGGCCTTCTCTGGTTAGGAGAGCACACACGCACACTTGTTTCCACTCTAGCTGCTCAAGCCCATGCACAGAGCATGCGTCCTTGGGGATACCTCCCAGACAGCGCTCTGGCAGGGCCAGGCTACAGGGGCATCCTGTTGCCTTCAATGCTGAACCTGACGGCACGGTGCACTCGGCTGAGCCGCTTCTGTTCTGCAAGTCTCCTCTTGTGCTTTTCCAATCGGCTTAGGCCCTTTTTAATACCAGGCTAGGAAGAGTAGTTTGAATGGAGAATAAAAAGAGATTACTGAGCGGCAATGAGGATTGGCGAGTAGTATTTACAGGGATGGCGACACAGTGTCTCCCCTAACCACCTCATAGCAGACTGACAGCAGCTCAACAGGAAGGGAGGGGTAGGCTGCAAAAGCAGGCGAGTTCTGTTTCCCAGGGTTCTAAAAAAATAGAAGACCACACCAAAACACTCTAGCTTTCAAGCTTCAGTTGAAATAAAAGGAGTTAATATGAAGAAACTTCCCAACTGATAATGTTTCTTTAAGTCTGAAGTAACGCTCACCAGTAATAATGGTCAGAAATATTACCAAAACAGTAATAACAATAACCAGATAAACTGGCTAAAGAAAATAGCTCTCTTCAAATCAGATGAACCTTAAGAGCTGCTTACGGGTTCTCAAACATGAAGTAACAGACAGACAGTAACCTGCGTTTCAGATCCACCTTGCTGTCCCTGGACTGATGACTTACCCTGGATGATTCCATTTCCACATTCCACTTGGGCCTGACAACATAGTCCTTGTTCGAGGGCATGGGGACCCTGGCCCGGGCGCAGAATCCAGGATCTCCAGGTCTAAGGGCCCTGAGAATGGGGAGAAGAGCACGCTGCTCACGTAGCCAGCCTTAGCTGGGTCCAGGCACTCATCTGCACATGCGTCAGACCTCCTCTGCCCTTCCCGCATCGCCCCACCCAGGCCCTGCTGTCTTCCGGGGCTCTCCCCGCATCGCCCCACCCAGGCCCTGCTGTCTTCCGGGGCTCTCCCCGCATCGCCCCACCCAGGCCCTGCTGTCTTCCGGGGCTCTCCCCGCATCGCCCCACCCAGGCCCTGCTGTCTTCCGGGGCTCTCCCCGCATCGCCCCACCCAGGCCCTGCTGTCTTCCGGGGCTCTCCCCGCATCGCCCCACCCAGGCCCTGCTGTCTTCCGGGGCTCTCCCCGCATCGCCCCACCCAGGCCCTGCTGTCTTCCGGGGCTCTCCCCGCATCGCCCCACCCAGGCCCTGCTGTCTTCCGGGGCTCTCCCCGCATCGCCCCACCCAGGCCCTGCTGTCTTCCGGGGCTCTCCCCGCATCGCCCCACCCAGGCCCTGCTGTCTTCCGGGGCTCTCCCCGCATCGCCCCACCCAGGCCCTGCTGTCTTCCGGGGCTCTCCCCGCATCGCCCCACCCAGGCCCTGCTGTCTTCCGGGGCTCTCCCCGCATCGCCCCACCCAGGCCCTGCTGTCTTCCGGGGCTCTCCCCGCATCGCCCCACCCAGGCCCTGCTGTCTTCCGGGGCTCTCCCCGCATCGCCCCACCCAGGCCCTGCTGTCTTCCGGGGCTCTCCCCGCATCGCCCCACCCAGGCCCTGCTGTCTTCCGGGGCTCTCCCCGCATCGCCCCACCCAGGCCCTGCTGTCTTCCGGGGCTCTCCCCGCATCGCCCCACCCAGGCCCTGCTGTCTTCCGGGGCTCTCCCCGCATCGCCCCACCCAGGCCCTGCTGTCTTCCGGGGCTCTCCCCGCATCGCCCCACCCAGGCCCTGCTGTCTTCCGGGGCTCTCCCCGCATCGCCCCACCCAGGCCCTGCTGTCTTCCGGGGCTCTCCCCGCATCGCCCCACCCAGGCCCTGCTGTCTTCCGGGGCTCTCCCTGCATCGCCCCACCCATGCCCTGCTGTCTTACGGGGCTTCATCACCACTCACACTGCTCCATCAACTGCAACTTTCCCCACAAAGCCAGCTTCCTCTGCAGGACTCCTTATCCCCTCCTCTCAGCTTCAGATATAATCGTGCCTCTCTCCTTTCTAAGGCTGGTTCCTCCATGAGGACTCTGAATCTCAATTTCTCTGCTCTAATGGAATCACTTGTGTTCACTTGTGAGATGAAAAGTTAGGCAGTTAAAATGACCTCCCAAACTGAGTATGCCCATAAAGCGGTTTACATGGTTGTGCATACGCAACTCATACAGTAATCTTTTGGTCTGTTTCCTGTTTTGTAAAAAAAAAAACAAACCAACTTCAGATATAGATTCACATGCAGTTTTAAGAATTAATACAGAGAGATCCAGTGTCTCTCTCAAAAAACAACATGCAAATCACTGCAGCACACCATCACAAGCAGGTTATTGATGTTGCTGTCACTCATCAATTTTTATTTACATTTCCCCCAGCTTTGCTCACACTCATTAATCTTTGTGTATGTGTTTCTTCATAAGAAACCACCACACTATTTTCCAGAGTGGCTGTACCATTTTACCTGCAGCAGTGGATGAGTGATCCAGTTTTTCTGCATCCTTGCCAGCATTTAATGGTGCCACAAACAGTAACTTTCACATACAAATTTAAGAACTACCATGCTAAAGTAAGACTGCCATCCTTCAAAAGTAAAGTCTATTCAGTGTCTGGGAATTTGAATCACTCAACTTTTAGGTAACTATCTCCACTGGTATATGGAGACTGGATATGTGTATATGTTGGGGTTGGGGGTGGAAGAGACGGCTAAAAGATTCTAAACTGTTTCTATTCCCTTGTATGGTTTGCTCTATTCTTAAATATCAAGCTTCTATAAGTTTCATATATGTGAACAGATCAACTGACTAGAAAATTTCCCACAACTCTTATTTTCCCCCTGAAGCCACTAGCAGCAAACCTATCCACAAGTAAATGTCACGTGCTCCCTCCAACTCACTTCCTGTTTTCCTTTTGTGATGTGGGTGCTGCGTGATTGCCCGCATTCACTGCACGGCCCCTCGGAGTCTATGCTCCACCACAGCCCACTCCAGGGCAGCCTCGTCCTTCTCTAGGTTCTCTTCCAATGTGTAGGATCACAGCTCCTCACTGGCCTTCGGTGGCTACACCCCTTTTCAAAGCATTCAGTTTACTTTTTAATGCATCTATTGGGTGTTTTTGTTTCGTTGTACTGTGCAGCTTGCGAGATCTTAGTTCCTCAACCAGGGACTGAACCTGGGCCACTGTGGTGAAAGCACCCAGTCCTAACCACTGGACCACTAGGGAATTGCCCGTTCACATTATTTTTCCCTCTGTTATTTCATGATTCAACAATCTTTTCTAGGGAGATAACCATCAATGTCTCTATCTCAAACTCCAGCTTTACACCCAGGATATTTACAGGACTATCTCATTCACCTTCTATTTAATATGTTCAAGAAAAAACTCACCTATGACTTCACATCAACTTTTCTCCACTCTAGTGAAGGGTTAACACCATCATCTCAGTTAGTTAAGTTTAAAATTCTGGTTGGTATCTTCAACTCTAGCCAGCTCTGCCCACCAAGTCACCAACTCCTGGCAGTTTTGCGCCTGCAAATTCTCCTCAACTTTCTGCTTCTCCATTGCAGTTTCAGTTGACCTGTATCACTACCTTCAGCTCTTCTGCCCTGCGACCCATCCCACAGCATGCCACCAGCAGTGCATTCCAAGTCAAATTTAACTTCACATCCACACTCAAAAACCCTTCTAGGAAACCAGAGAAGTAAACACCTCTCATCTTGATTTAAAGCACTCCAGTTTGGTCAATATCTGCATTTCCAACCTTATCGTCCACCACTTCAGGCACCAGAGTTACTGCCTGATCACTTCAGCCTACTCAGTTCAGTTCAGTTGCTCAGTCGTATCCAACTCTTTGTGACCCCATGGACGGCAGCACACCAGGCTTCCCTGTTCATCACCAACTCCTGGACCTTACTCTAACTCATGCCCATCAAGTTGGTGATGCCATCCAACCATCTCACCCTCTGTCGTCCCCTTCTCCTCCCGCCCTCAATCTCTCCCAGCATCAGGGTCTTGTCAAATGAGTCAGTCCTTTGCATCACGTGGCCAAAGTACTGGAGTTTCAGCTTCAGCATCAGTCCTTCCAATGAATACTCAGGACTGATTTCCTTTAGGATTGACTGGTTGGATCTCCCTGCAGTCCAAAGGACTCTAAAGAGTCTTCTCCAACACCACAGTTCAAAAGCATCGATTCTTTGGTGCTCACCTTTCTTTATAGTTCAACTCTCACATCCATTCATGACTACTGAAAAAACCATGGATTTTTAGATAGACCTTTGTTGACAAAGTAATGTCTCTGTCTTTTAATATGCTGTCTAGGTTGGTCATAGCTTTTCTTCCAAGGAGGAAGTGTCTTTTAATTTCATGGCTGCAGTTACCATCTGCAGTGATTTTGGAGCCTAAGAAAATAAAGTCTCTCCCTGTTTCCATCTGTTTGCCATGAAGTGATGGGACCAGATGCCATGATCTTTGTTTTCTGAATGTTGAGCTTTAAGCCAACTTTTTCACTCTGCTCTTTCACTTTCATCAAGAGGCTCTTTATTTAGTTCTTTGCTTTCTGCCATAAGGGTGGTGTCATCTGCATATCTGAGGTTAATGATACTTCTCCCAGTGATCTTGATTCCAGCTTGTGCTTCATCCAGCCCAGCATTTCACATGATGTGCTGCTGCTAAGTCACTTCAGTCGTGTCTGACTCTGTGTGACCCCATAGACGGCAGCCCACCAGGCTCCCCTATCCCTGGGATTCTCCAGGCAAGAACACTGGAGTGGGTTGCCATTTCCTTCCCCAATGCATGAAAGAGAAAAGTGAAAGTGAAGTCGCTCAGTCTGTCCGACTGTTAGCGACCCCATGGACTGCAGCCCACCAGGCTACTCCGTCCATTGGATTTTCCAGGCAAGAGTACTGGGGTGGGGTGCCATTGCCTTCCCCGAGCAGGAGAGTAGGGCCGGGCTAACAGGAGTGGCGTTACTGCTGGACTCTGCAGGCGAACAGGTCAGGGCGGCACCAGGCCACCGGAACGGGCCTCGGTCATCTGTGGAATGGGAAAACGAGTTTCCAGGCTGGGGCGGTTGCACCACCTGGCTGGCTCTGCTCTGCCCTGCTGGCGCTGTCATTAAACAGATTCTCAGGAACTAGAACCAGAGTTTTCTAGCCAGAACTGTGGAGGGCATCTTTACAAGCACGACCGCACACGACTGCAGCGGGAACTCTGCTGCCCTGGGCCAAGCCTCGGTTGCTGCCTTCACCTTCTGGAGGAGCTGGAGCTGGAGCTGGAGCGGCTCCGGTGGAGGGGGTGGCGAAGGAAGCGGGGTCGCCAGCGCTTCTGGGACCCGAGCCAAGGGCAAAGCGACCTTCTCCTCCTCTGGGAGGGTGACCTGCGCCACATGGGGGGCAGTGACCGCATTCTCCTGCAAGGGCTGAGTCGCCTGGGGGGTGGCACAGCGGTGGCTCTGATCTCCTGGCCGTCAATTTGTCCTCCATCCATGTGATGTACTCTGCATATAATTTAAATGAGCTGGGTGACAATATATAGCCTTGAGGTACTCCTTTCCCTATTTGGAACCAGTCTGTTGTTCCATGTCTAATTCTAACTGTTGTTTCCTGACCTGTATATAGGTTTCTCAGAAGGCAGGTCAGGTGGTCTGGTATTCTTATCTCTTGAAGAATTTCCCACAGTTTGGTGTGATGCACATAATCAAAGGCTTTGGCATAGTCAATGAAGCAGAAGTAGATGTTTTTCTGGGATTCTCTTGCTTCTTCAATTATCCAGCGGATGTTGGCAATTTGATCTCTGGTTCCTCTGCCTTTTCTAAATCCAGCTTGAACATCTGGAAGTTCACAGTTCACCTACTGTTGAAGCCTAGCTTGGAAAAGTTTGAGCATTACTTTGCTAGTATGTGAGATGAGTGCAATTGTGTAGCAGTTTGAACACTCTTTAGCATTGACTTTCTTGGGGATTGGAATGAAAACTGACCTCTTCCAGTCCTGTGGCCACTGCTGAGTTTTCCAAACTTGCTGGCATATTGAGTATAGCACTTTCATAGCACCATCTTTTAGGATCTGAAAGAGCTCAACTGGAATTCCATCACCTCCACTAGCTTTGTTCATAGTGATGCTTCCTAAGGCCCACTTGACTTCACATTCCAGGATGTCTGGCTCTAGGTGAGTGATCACACCATCGTGATTATCTGGGTCATGAAGATCTTTTTTGTACAGTTCTTCTGTGTATTCTTGTCACTTCTAANATTAATAATAGGATGTGTGCACTCATGGAGACTGCACAGCTTCTCACACCTTGGAATCAGTTTGGATGTTACTACTACATTCTCTATTCCACATTGATTTTCAATGAGGAACTTGCTTTTTATCACAGCAGCTGTCGAAAACCCAGCTCTGCAAATGGTGGCCTCATGAAAAGGAATGTTGAAATGAGCTCATGTTGCCCTTGTCAGCTACCTTGAACTACTAGTTTTCTCAGTGTCTGATAGATGCCTGGCATTGCTGTGAGTCCCTTGAAATGTTAAAATATTTCGAGATGCCCCTGTATGTTTACTAGGTGCCCCAGGGCACCTCCTGGGACACCATGGGAACTGGGTCTTAAGTGCTGCTGCTGCTGCTAATTTGAAGGTTGAACTTTGAGAGTCATCTTACTGATGACTGAGAGATCACCAGGGTGATTTTTTTCTGAGCTCTTTCGTATTTTTTTTTTGACAATCTTTAATATTCTTAAAATGTTGTAAAGCAGGAAATGAAGAAAATTACACACAAATTTACTATTTTTATTTTTATTTCTGAAAGCAGAACTGGATAGGGAAGGAATCAGAAAATGAATGAATGAATAAAGATACCACAAAAAGAGTAGTAAAATTTGAAATTAAAATTACTTAAAATTATGTGCAATTGTTGTTAGGGCACATTTACAAAGGAGTTTTGTTTTGTTTGTTTTTTTTTTAAGCCATTTTTCAGTCATAATTAAACTGAGCAGTCCCAGTGAGCTAGGTAAAGATTATTGTCTTCACTCTACACACAGAAACTGATAGATCAGATTAGGTGACTTACCTTAGGCTAAAGAGAGCTTAATTTGGTGGAGATAGAATGCTAACATCACAGTATCCTAGCTTTCCTTAAACAAAAAGTCATAAGAAACTGGCCTGGGACTTCCTCAGCAGTCCAGCGGTTAGGACCTCGCCTCCCAGTGCAGGGGGTGGGGATTCAATCTCTGGTTAGGGAGCTAGGATTCCACATGCCTCACAGCCAAAAAAAAAAAAAAAAGAAAAANAAACAAAAAGTCATAAGAAACTGGCCTGGGACTTCCTCAGCAGTCCAGCGGTTAGGACCTCGCCTCCCAGTGCAGGGGGTGGGGATTCAATCTCTGGTTAGGGAGCTAGGATTCCACATGCCTCACAGCCAAAAAAAAAAAAAAAAGAAAAAAACATAAAACAGAAATTTTAAAGAAAAGAAAAGAAACTGGCCTGTTATTTCACGTCAGATTCCCTCAAGTTTCGTAATTAATTTTCTCAAAAACCCTGGAAGTGTGTTCATAGCAAGCAGTCCTGTTTGACTAACAAGAAATCCATGGCCAGTCGTGCAAGTGTTTGGGGGTATGAGTTCCTAAAGCATTTGAAGGAAAGAGGGAAGAGTGTGATGAGTTCAAAGCCATGGAACTATAGAGAAAGGAAGACAGGCAGGTACCTTTGAAATAACCGGGGCTGGTGTCCTCAGGAGCATCCTCTCGGAAGAACAAAATTTAAAGCCCCTTGAGGACAAAATGACAGGGGAAAAAACCCAAAAGAAGCGGGTAATAGGCAAAGTCTACACCTTGAGAGTAGATGTTCCCCTTCTGCTTGATCGAATCACTACTTCAGAGGAGGCCCACGCCAGGTACTTAAGAGAATCTTTTCAGATACAGCCAGCCAAGTAAAGGTTTCTATGGAGACATATAGTTTTAAGTCACCTGTGTATATCAGTGTAACTCGACGTATCTTTGTCTCATCCACAGTGCCTCGTAGGTTAAGCACTTGATCTACATTACTGGGGTTTCCTGAGTGTGACTGTAAGATTCTAGAGGAAAAGAGAGGTGACAAGTGGTTGTAAATTGAGTGACTGCTTTTTCAATTGGTCCTGGAGTCTATATGATTTGACGTACTATCCAACCACTAGATGACTGCACAGAGTATACACGTTCAGATGACACTGAATCAGTTGGTCGTTCAACTCCAATTTCAGATAAAACTTAAAAAGTTAGAGAAATGCCACTGGTCCTGGAAAGAGTGATCTGTAGTGTGAATCCCAGCTTTGCTACTTACAGCCGTGTGACCAAGGCCATCTTCAAACTTTCAGTTTCTTACCTCGTGGGTCTGTGTCAAGCTCGAAAGTGAGATAATAAATGTAACAGCACACTGTAAGTTTTTTATTAGATACCATCAACCCAAGGTGATACTCAGGGCCCACAACATCTTATCAACTCCCCAAATCTGCTTCTCTTTCAATTCCTCACAATTAGTTCAGGGCTCTCAAAACCCATATGCCTGCAGGGTAGTGATGCTGGCCTGGGCAAGTCAGCCTGTGTGCACTGTGTGCATTGCAGGGGTCCATTGTAAAGCTATAGGGCTTTATGTCCAGTCTAAAGCTATATGTCCAGTCTAGAGAGAGCCACTCAGCCACGACTGTGTGCCAGGCCCCGAGCCTTGTCTCCACAGAGCCTTGTGCAACATGCTGGACACAGAATAGATGCACAATGAGAGGCGGGCACCTGCTGTCCTGCCTGACAGGACATCACCCCCTTCCCCAAGGCCTTATGCCCCGATGGCCACTGAGTCCACACCTCCAGGGCTGGGGCAGCCTACCCACTGCTGTTGAGACTGGCCCTCACCTTGTCCCAAATCCTTGAGATAAACTCTCATCTCTAACTGTTGGATGTTCAATTGAAGGATTTCATGCAACCCAAGACTTTCAGTTTGAAAACTGGAGTGATAGATCACCCTATATATGGCGATCTTAAATTCTATCTCCTTTAAAACTAATGTCCCGATCTCTACAGTAGGAGTTAAAGATTAATTTCTCTCTTCCTTATATGGCCACAGCTTTCTGATTACACCTCAGTCTTAGCCCTTTTCAGGTATTAGAATTCTCTCCCCAGTGTTTCTGTTTCTTTCATCAGATTTGTAGCATCTCACAGTTTGTGGTCCTCATCTCCTCCGTGGTATCTAGCTGATGCTTCTCAGGGATATATTTAAAGAAAGAGTACTTTGCTTGACTGAAGAAATAAGTCATTCAGATATAAAATGAGTAAAGACTGACCCTGGGTCTCATAATGGACTAAATAAATAGCCCTTTAGGGGAGATCATGTGATTCTCAGATGAGTCAACATGAGGAGAACAGGAAATAGGTTGAGATTTCAGCAAAAGAGAATTCCGTGTATCAAAAAGCAGCCTTTGATCAGAAGGATGATGGGGAAAGAAAACAAAGTGAATATAGCTTGCAAAAAATCATGAAGTCACCACTCTCAGAAACGTTCAATGTTGTCCCACCATCCATGTGTCTCAGTTTAAGATGAAGATTTTCCTGAAGTCAGGGCTGGAGGGAGTAATAGTGGAAGCTTGGTTCAGGCAGGCATCTCCTGAAACCCAGTGGACCAGGATGAATAGCGACCCTATTTCCAACAGAAGTGCCATACCTATTTTTCTTTTTAACCAAGGTAAGATGGACTAGCTTATTCCTATCTAAATTGTGATTGTTGAGGTTTAGAAGTCAGGACTGTGACAGTATGAAGCTGCTGCTGCTGGTGCTAAGTCACTTCAGTCGTGTCTGACTCTGTGTGACCCCATAGACGGCAGCNTTTTAATATGCTGTCTAGGTTGGTCATAGCTTTTCTTCCAAGGAGGAAGTGTCTTTTAATTTCATGGCTGCAGTTACCATCTGCAGTGATTTTGGAGCCTAAGAAAATAAAGTCTCTCCCTGTTTCCATCTGTTTGCCATGAAGTGATGGGACCAGATGCCATGATCTTTGTTTTCTGAATGTTGAGCTTTAAGCCAACTTTTTCACTCTGCTCTTTCACTTTCATCAAGAGGCTCTTTATTTAGTTCTTTGCTTTCTGCCATAAGGGTGGTGTCATCTGCATATCTGAGGTTAATGATACTTCTCCCAGTGATCTTGATTCCAGCTTGTGCTTCATCCAGCCCAGCATTTCACATGATGTGCTGCTGCTAAGTCACTTCAGTCGTGTCTGACTCTGTGTGACCCCATAGACGGCAGCCCACCAGGCTCCCCTATCCCTGGGATTCTCCAGGCAAGAACACTGGAGTGGGTTGCCATTTCCTTCCCCAATGCATGAAAGAGAAAAGTGAAAGTGAAGTCGCTCAGTCTGTCCGACTGTTAGCGACCCCATGGACTGCAGCCCACCAGGCTACTCCGTCCATTGGATTTTCCAGGCAAGAGTACTGGGGTGGGGTGCCATTGCCTTCCCCGAGCAGGAGAGTAGGGCCGGGCTAACAGGAGTGGCGTTACTGCTGGACTCTGCAGGCGAACAGGTCAGGGCGGCACCAGGCCGCCGGAACGGGCCTCGGTCATCTGTGGAATGGGAAAACGAGTTTCCAGGCTGGGGCGGTTGCACCACCTGGCTGGCTCTGCTCTGCCCTGCTGGCGCTGTCATTAAACAGATTCTCAGGAACTAGAACCAGAGTTTTCTAGCCAGAACTGTGGAGGGCATCTTTACAAGCACGACCGCACACGACTGCAGCGGGAACTCTGCTGCCCTGGGCCAAGCCTCGGTTGCTGCCTTCACCTTCTGGAGGAGCTGGAGCTGGAGCTGGAGCGGCTCCGGTGGAGGGGGTGGCGAGGGAAGCGGGGTCGCCAGCGCTTCTGGGACCCGAGCCAAGGGCAAAGCGACCTTCTCCTCCTCTGGGAGGGTGACCTGCGCCACATGGGGGGCAGTGACCGCATTCTCCTGCAAGGGCTGAGTCGCCTGGGGGGTGGCACAGCGGTGGCTCTGATCTCCTGGCCGTCAATTTGTCCTCCATCCATGTGATGTACTCTGCATATAATTTAAATGAGCTGGGTGACAATATATAGCCTTGAGGTACTCCTTTCCCTATTTGGAACCAGTCTGTTGTTCCATGTCTAATTCTAACTGTTGTTTCCTGACCTGTATATAGGTTTCTCAGAAGGCAGGTCAGGTGGTCTGGTATTCTTATCTCTTGAAGAATTTCCCACAGTTTGGTGTGATCCACATAATCAAAGGCTTTGGCATAGTCAATGAAGCAGAAGTAGATGTTTTTCTGGGATTCTCTTGCTTCTTCAATTATCCAGCGGATGTTGGCAATTTGATCTCTGGTTCCTCTGCCTTTTCTAAATCCAGCTTGAACATCTGGAAGTTCACAGTTCACCTACTGTTGAAGCCTAGCTTGGAAAAGTTTGAGCATTACTTTGCTAGTATGTGAGATGAGTGCAATTGTGTAGCAGTTTGAACACTCTTTAGCATTGACTTTCTTGGGGATTGGAATGAAAACTGACCTCTTCCAGTCCTGTGGCCACTGCTGAGTTTTCCAAACTTGCTGGCATATTGAGTATAGCACTTTCATAGCACCATCTTTTAGGATCTGAAAGAGCTCAACTGGAATTCCATCACCTCCACTAGCTTTGTTCATAGTGATGCTTCCTAAGGCCCACTTGACTTCACATTTCAGGATGTCTGGCTCTAGGTGAGTGATCACACCATCGTGATTATCTGGGTCATGAAGATCTTTTTTGTACAGTTCTTCTGTGTATTCTTGTCACTTCTTCTAAATATCTTCTGCTTCTGTTAGGTCCATACCATTTCTGTCCTTTATTGTGCCCATCTTTGCATGAAATGTTCCCTTGATATCTCTTAATTTTCTCTAGTCTTTCCCATTCTATTATTTTCCTCTATTTCTCTGCATTGATCACTAAGAAAAGGTTTCTTATCTCTCACTGCTATTCTTTGGAACTCTGCATTCAAATGGGTATATCTTTCCTTTTTCCCTTTGCCTTTAGCTTCTCTTTGATCAGCTATTTGTAAGGCCTCCTAACAACAATTTTGCCTTTTTCTTGGGATGGTCTTGATCACTGCCTCCTGTACAATGTCAGAAGCCTCTGTCCATAGTTCTGCATCTATCAGATCTAATCCCTTGAATCTATCTGTCACTTCCACTGTATTATTGTAAGGGATTTGATTTAGGTCACACCTGAATGATCTAGTGGTTTTCCCTACTTTCTTCAATTTAAGTCTGAATTTGGCAATAAGGAGTTCATGATCTGAGCCACAGTCAGCTCCCATCTTGTTTTTGCTGACTGCACAGAGCTTCTCCACCTTTGGCTGCAAAGAATACAATCAATCTGATTTCGGCTACTAGCCATCCCTAAAACAGGACTTGAATGCTTACCCTACATCTTTGCTTAAGCTCGCCCCTTTGCCTCTGACCCTTCTAAAGACTTTGAGAGAATGGACTACTTTTAATATGATTCTGTATTTCTGGAGCCTAATACAGTTTATTATATAGCAAGTGGCAACACAATCTTTACTCAAACTATTTTTCAATCTTCTTGTGGCCTCCAGAGCACCAATACAGTGTGGATATTCAATAAATGCTACACTAAAAATCATCCCCCACCACTCTGAACCATCGTTTCATTTGCTATTTTTCTTAAGGCAGCAAGAAAAACATTCACAATATCATGTAAGAAGAAAATCAATAAAAAAAAAATCTTACTTTTCCTCTCCTGTCAGCACCTTTTCCAGATCTCTTCGGGGTGTCTGACCACCAGTGCTGGGAGAAAAGCAATTGATGAGATATTAGGAATCTTAGAACTTTACAATTAAGGGGAAAAGACCAAAGTGAAATATCAAACTCAGATCACAATTAGGTCCTTTATATTCGATCAGAGAAAATAACTCCTAATCTTATAAAAGTGCTAGTTATTTCAGTCATCATTTGCACATCAAATTTCACTCACCTGTAATGATCCTGCTAGATGCAACTGTATCCAGTTTATGGATACAAATTTAACCAGTAATATCCACCCCACCCCGCCCCTGCCCCCACTAAGAATCTGGAAATGGGACTAAGAAAGTTGTTCCTGTAAGTGGCTGCAACAACGGAAGCAACCTCCAAAATGGCGGCAGAGGCCAGATGCAACCAGGAAAGCCTGGGAAGGGAGCAGGTGACAAGCTTCACTGGACACTGCAACTGCTAAGTCGCTTCAGTCGTGTCCGACTCTGTGCGACCCCATGGATGGCAGCCCACCAGGTTCCCCCGTCCCTGGGATTCTCCAGGCAAGAATACTGGAGTGGGTTGCCATTTCCTTCTCCAATGCACGAAAGTGAAAAGTGAAAGTGAAGTCACTCAGTCCTGTCCGACTCTTAGCGACCCCATGGACTGCAGCCCACCAGGCTCCTCCATCCATGGGATTTTCCAGGCAAGAGTACTGGAGTGGGGTGCCACTGCCTTCTCCAACTAATTCACTAGTTTAGTATGCAATAAAATAACAGAGGCTTTGAATAAGACCAGACTAGTGTCTAGTCACTAGACACTACCCACATTTAAACTTAAACGGTATTATGAACTACAAGAGATAGCAAGCGGAAAGACAACTCCTATCATCTTATGGGTTTCTTAATCATCTTTATTTACCAAACAACAACAACCCTGAGTTATCAGAGCAACAGTATTTGCTTCACTTACTCATACCTGTTCCCTCATACCTGTTCATTCTTCGCCTTTGGGGCATCTGTTCTAGGTCTCTCTGCTCCCTTTCTTCTCTTGTCATTCCCTTGTAGTTTGAGGTAAGACCAAATATAGGCCGAGACCATTCATCTACAACAAAGGGAAATTAACTGTTTAGTCAACACAGTGGCATTCTTGAAATAATCACACCCTATGGGAATGTCATAGTCTAGGCATTCAGAATACTCTCTCCTTAAAGACACCATTACTTCAGAACCATTTATAGGATAAATGTCTATTTAAGTCTTCTGCCCATTTTCTGATTTTTTTTTTTTTTTTTTTAATACTGAGTAGTATGAACTGTTTGTATATTCTGGATATTAAGCCTCGTTGATCACATTGCTTACAAATACGGAAAACAGAAAATCTTGAAACTCTCTCTGTTTTTATTCTAGCCCAAAACAAGCTCCTTTATTACTTAGTTGTCAAAGTGGTTTAAATCTTTAAAAATTACCTTTTGATAGTGCAGACGTCAGCCTGTATTCATCAAGTCTAAGAAAGCTGTTAACGCAAGTGTACACACAAAAATGTTCTACATGCACACTGTTTAGCCAGCAAAAGGCCAGAGGTGCCATTTGATGTATTTGTTCTTACTGCTGCATTATATGTGCTTCCCTGGTGGCTCAGACAGTAAAGAATCTGCCTGCAATGCAGGGGACCTAGGTTCCATCCCTGGGTCAGGAAGATCCCCTGGAGAAGGGAATAAGTATCCACTCCATATGCTAGCAGTCTCCAATCTTTTTGGCACCAGGTGTCAGTTCTGTGAAAGACAATTTTTCCATGGACATGTAGGTGCGTGTGATGGCTTTGGGATGATTTAAAGTGCATTACGTTTATTATGCCACTGCTGATCTGACAGGAGGTAGAGCTTAGGTGGTAACGCAAGTGATAGGGAGCAGCTGTCAATACAAATGAAGTTTTGTTTGCTCGCCAGTTGCTCACCTCCTGCTGTCTGATCTGGTTCCCCTGGTATACACTATCAAAACAATAAAGGACCTTTACAGACAGAACACAGGTGCCATCAAACTAAGAAGGAAGCAAGGAGTCTCGGGGGTCTATATCTCTTTAAAAACTGACATGCTTTCCCTATCTCTGGATTCACAATCACTTGTAGTGCATCATGGGTATCAGTAGGAACAGCCTGCTTCCCTCTGCCTAGCGCAAAAAGAAGGTTGAAAACCACCGCATCAAAAGCTTATTATTTAACAGGCAGTAAACTGCAGCTTAATAACAAGATGTAATACTCCTCTACTTTATTTTAAAAATTAAATTTCTTCTGTAAGTTTTTGATAATCTTAAAATAGCAATAGGCAAGTAACTACTGTATTCAGATATAAAGTAAAAGTGAAAATGAAGTCGCTTAGTCCTGTCCAACTCTTTGTGACCCCATGGACTGTAGCCCACCAGGCTCCTCCATCCATGGAATTCTTCAGGCAAGAGTACTGGAGTGGGTTGCCATTTCCTTTTCCAATCCAGATATAAAAGTAGTTACTATTTCAATCTAGTCTTGAAGTTTAAAAATCTTTCCAACACAAAGCACGGGAAGAATTGAGGAGGGGGATGAAGATACACACGCTGTTCAATACAGCAACTGATTATATGAATTTCAGGTAAGACTTCTCGGGATTTCTCTGGTATCATTAAGTAATAACACACAAAAGGCTTTGGAGATCGTTATAAAAAAGTAACAACAATAGCAGCAGCAGCTAACATTTCATGAGGATTTACTGTATTCTAGGCACCATGCTTTATATATATCTTGTGTAATCTTTAGTACAACCTAAGTTAAACACACAGTTCTCTGTTTTACAGAGAAGGAAACCTGATTCAGAGCTTAAATCACTAGCCCAAGGATACACAGTTAAGGCAGGTGGTAAACGGGAACCCAGGTTATGACTGACTCCAGGGCCTATATTCTTACCTCCCTCTCTCTACATGCTCTTGATCCATAATTAGAAAACACACGATTTTATCTGTTATACACTGGGATAGCATCCTTAAATATACTGAGAAGCATTTTAAGTCTAAGGACAAAAAGCTTGGTATCTCTAAGAAGGTATCAAAAATTTTTCTACTTCGTTTCATAGACTCATTTTAAAAGAATACTAGTAAAAATATAGTTTATATATATATACATATACATGTCTCTCTATAAACATAAACACAAGAAACAAAAAGCAAAATGTACATACTGATTAATTTCCCTGCCATGTCCTTGTTGGACCTTGATTCCTTGGGGTGTTTATACAGATACATCACTGCTCGTCCAATCCCACTATGCTTCAGGGTCTCCTGGCTCACACTAGGTAGCTGGGGAACATAAACACATACACACATATTAATCATGAAGAAGCTGGGAGTCCTGTCAATCTACTCTAGCGGGCCTGCAACACCTGGTTCATTCACAACAGAACAAACGACAAAAAAGTTCTATTTTTAGTATCTATAGTCATTGAACACAAAGATACTCTGTGTTCCCATAAGGAGTGCAGAGTTCAGTATTACCACTGAGTTGAAGTAAAACTTAACAGTGTGAGAAAGTGTAAACTAAGCACCTCAGAGGTTGGCATTTTAACAAATCAAGAGTCCTCTCAGGTCTTTGAACCAAACAGACCTATGTCTGAACCCACAGCCACTTGCTAGTTTTGTGACCTTGGACAAGTCATTTAACTTCTCTTGAGTCTTAATTTCCTCATGTGTAAAATGGAGATAATACACCTATCCTGCAGGTTTAAAAAACACCTAGTACATAGCAGGTTCCTCAGGATTCCTTCAGAAGTTAAGCAGCTTGCCCAAGGTGTCACAGCCATATAAGGTGGCCCAGACCAAGATTTAAAGGCACATCTGAGGCTGAAGTTGGTGCTCTTTCTACATCAAGTGCCTCCCTAAAACACGCCCACTACTATACTACTCTTCTCAGATAAACCAGAGAATCTAAAGATCTACTGCAAGATCTTTTTTCTTTAATACCATAGTCACCAGAAGTTTTAGAAGGCCTTCCTTTTAAGTTCATTTTACTTGGTATGCTCCTAATAAACATACCGAATACAACTCTTCTGATGGGCTATGGCAGACAGAATACAAAAATACACAGTAAAATGCAGAGGTTATGATAATACAAGCCATGTCAAACAATTAATCCAAAGCAAACAAGTCAGATTATCTGCCTCTCACCTCTTGCAGAATCCTCAGCAGCTCTTCTCGAATCTTCAGTGCTGGCAAACTCCTATCTGGTAGAGGGGAGAGCCATTCTTTGATGGCGGACATCACACCGCTGTCAATAAATGTTTCTTTAAGGTCCTGCCTAAAACAGTAACAATAAAGGAAAAGAAGGTCAAGGCTCCGAACGCTGGTTCTACTGTCACTTCCTTTGATTTTCTTATGTATTTAGTGATGTTTCAAAAACCTGCTTAAAAAAAATTATGCATTTTTTTTACTGAGCACAACACAGTAAAATGCAGAGGTTATGATAATACAAGCCATGTCAAACAATTAATCCAAAGCAAACAAGTCAGATTATCTGCCTCTCACCTCTTGCAGAATCCTCAGCAGCTCTTCTCGAATCTTCAGTGCTGGCAAACTCCTATCTGGTAGAGGGGAGAGCCATTCTTTGATGGCGGACATCACACCGCTGTCAATAAATGTTTCTTTAAGGTCCTGCCTAAAACAGTAACAATAAAGGAAAAGAAGGTCAAGGCTCCGAACGCTGGTTCTACTGTCACTTCCTTTGATTTTCTTATGTATTTAGTGATGTTTCAAAAACCTGCTTAAAAAAAATTATGCATTTTTTTTACTGAGCACTTGTTCATTGATTTCAACAGCTCTATGAAATATAGTTCCTGTTTTCAAGAAACAGACATGATATGCAAACAAAGATGGTTTGTTAACGGTAACCCGCCACCCCCCCCAAAACACACCAACTTACACGAGGGTAGGCTAACGCTGGTATGAGTGGTGGAGACAGCAAGCATAATGAGCTTCAACTATCACATCTGAAAAACTTATGTTGAACCCAGGAGAATAGTGATCCTCAAACTGTTTCAAGTAATAGAAAACCCAGAATTACGCTGTTCTTTGCAGGCAGGAGTATCACCACTCTCCCAGCAGAAAAAAAAATCACAATGAAATACTGATTACTATTCAAATTCCATTTTAGGTACCAGATCAATTATGTTAACAGAGAGCATGGTATTATATATATGAAGTCTGGCACAATTTTCTCTGCTGGCAGAGAGGTAGCAATTTTCTAGTATAAAGTCCTAGACCATGTGTTTGGCTCACTGGTGTACTAATACAAAGATAAAATTCATGACATAACAGGTCGCAGGAGTCTTGTTCAATACATCCTCCAAGCAGTCTTCCAGGATTTGCTCTGCTCTCAATCATAATGGGAAAACAGACCCAATTTATAGTGTATAAAGAACAAAATTAGTAGTTTCCAAGTTTTCTTTCATTAACATCAGCTTGCTATTTGTTCTGTTTTTTATCAGGCATAAAAATTTAAGAAAAATCTGTGAGAATGTAATAATTGAGGAAATTCTATTCATTACTCTTTTTCTGTAAATTGATAGAAGGCGATCATTCTTTAATGTCTCTAGAACACCAGTACATAGCCTGAATATCATTCCATTACAAGGAAAGCACTTTTTTAAGAAAAGAGAACACTTACTTCTTAAGGTGCATGACCACAGTAGGTAATAATGTTAATTTTTTCAGTGCTGGTTTTTTTTGATTATTCAACTGTCTGTCTTCCTATAGGAAGAAAAAGATTTTTCTAAAAAAAAGTAAAAAGAAAGCAATGGCTTTTTTTAAAACTTTTTAAAAAAATTTATTTTTAATTGGAGGAAAACTACCTCACAACATTGTGCTGGTTTCTGCCATACATGAACATCATCAGCCACAGACATGCATGTGCCCCCGCCCTCCTCCCACCCTGTCCTGTCTTTCCAGGCTGTCACACAGCACTGGATTTGAGCCCCCTGAGCAATACAGCAGATTCCCACTGGCTGTCTCATCTTGCACATGGTGATGTCTAAGTTTTAATGCCGCTCTCTCGATCCGTCCCACCCTCTCCTTCCCTCCATGCCCAGGAGCCCGTTCTCTGTCTCAGCTGCTGCCCTGCAGATAGATTCATCAGTACCATCTTTCTAGATCCCGTATGTATGTGCTAATATACCATAACTGTCAGAGAACAATCGCTAATAGCAAATTATTAATACTATAATCCTAAGCTTTAAATATAACAAAGTGGCAATTTCTCTGAGACACTAGAGGTTTTCTTACAAGAAAGAACTACGTACAGTATAGGCATTTTGTAGCGCCCAAACCCACAAAATTGTTAGAATGATTAGTTTTAACAACTACAAATTGAGAGTAACAATGTTAATTTAAAATACTGGCACAAATGTCAGGTTTTCAGAGTTCATTCAATGTAAAATTATACATGGAAAAATTTAGTTTATCATCAAGAATATTCTAGCTATGCGGTTTATAACAAAAATAATATGTTATTAAAAACTTTTAGTCTTTGATATTTAGGGGTTTTTCTCCCTTTTTTTTTTGGTCACACTGCAAGGCTCACAGGAATTGTAATTTTCCGGAACAAACAGGGATTGAAACCCAGGCCTTTGGCAACAAAATCTTGGTGTCTTAATTACTGGACCACCAAGGAATTTCCTCTGCTTTTTTAATTGTAGAAAATTTAAATTCTACAAACACAGAAAACAAAATGACACACTCCTGACACACACATTTCAACAATTAAACACACATGGCCATCTTGCTTACTGATCTCTCTAGCTGCTTTCCCCTTCACCCTTGAATTATTCTGGAACAAATCCTATACACATAGCAAAATACCTCAGCAAGTGCCTCTAAAACAGCAGGACTTGTTTTTAATCATTGTATTTGGCCAATTTTTACATTTGAGCATAATTTTAAAATGCAATGAATTAAATGTAATCTCTTAATCAGAGGCAAAAGCATGACACCTGAGTTTAAAACCTATTAGGCATAAGTTTATAATTTTTTTGTATGTGAAGAAACATCACTTTGTGGTAAACTAGCCAAACCTGAGTAAAATCATTCCTCCATAAAAACAGCAAATCAGGGACTTCCCTGGCAGTCCAGATATTAACATGCCATACTTCCAATTCAGAGGGTGCCAGTTTTGAACCCTGGTTGAGGAATTACATACTGTGTGGCCAAATAAAATAGCAAAATATTATGAAAAAGGCAAACCAATTCAGCTAAAAAGGCTCATTTTACTAAATATTCAAGTCTTCATTTTTTTCCCCTAAAACATACTACTAAAAATTTCCATGTTTAACATTTAGAACATTAAACGCTTATCATAAAAAAATTAAGTATCTTTAATGTAAATTAAGCAAGAATTAAGCCTTTTTTTTTTTTTTTTTTAAAGGCAGGAATTCCCTGGTGGTTAAGTGGCTTGGACTTGGTGCTTTCACTGCCAAGGACATGAGTCCAATCTCTGGTTGGGGAACTCGGATCCTGCAAGCCACAAGGTGTAGCCAAAAACCAAAACAGGCTATACAACCAATTATGGGAGAGAAGAAAGGACGAAGTCAGAAGTGCCCCACCTCAGCAGCTTCATTCATCTTGACGATCATGGCACTCACAACATCGTCAGCATCACTGATAAAAGTGCCACCATCGCGGTTGCGTCTGCGCTTGCCACTCATGCTCTTTTTCCGCTGTAACATCATCTCAAAGTCTGACAGAAAGTCCATGCTAAGCAGTAACACAAAAGCAAGTAAAACATAAATTCTCTTTTAAATACGCATCTTCTTTCATGAGTTAAGAACCACCAATTTTTAAAATTCTAACTCAGTGAAGTGCTTTTTTAAGTACAAATACTTTAAAAATTGTTTTTAACAGAACACAATAAGTGATCATAAATTTTATGCTCAATTTTTCTACTATCCCAACTGTTACACATAAAACATTTCAAATTTCAAGTTTTACCTGTCACTCCATGGTTCAGTTTTAACTGCACTGCCTTTTGTGGGGAGGGAAAGAGTGGTGTTCAATCATCTAAATAGTTTTGTCTTATATAGGAATAACTAGGGAAAAAACTGCTGTTTCTTAGTAACAAGAAGTAATATGTACTTCTCTCAAAACATAATATGGCTGAGATAAAAGATGGAAATGTACAAATCTGCTGCTGCTAAGTCGCTTCAGTCTTGTCCAACTCTGTGCGACCCCACGGACAGGGGCCCACCAGGCTCCCCTGTCCCTGGGATTCTCTAGGCAAGAACACTGGGCTGGGTTGCCATTTCCTTCTCCAATGCATGAAAGTGAAAAGTGAAAATGAAGTCGCTCAGTCGTGTCCGACTCTTCGCGACCCCACAGACTGCAGCCTACCAGGCTCCTCCATCCACGGGATTTTCCAGGCAAGAGTACTGGAGTGGGGTGCCATTGCCTTCTCCGAGAAACCTGCTAAGAGCCTCAAAAAGTCATCTTAAGCGTTCACCTGAATCTTTACACTTAAGAAGGTAGCAAATATGTTCTACCAAGTAAGTAAGATGATATGGTTTATATAATTTAATTTCCAAAGGTATTGGAAACTCTCTCAGCTTAATTCTTGCATGTCACTAGGAATTAAGAAGGAAACTATTATTTATAGTATCACCTTTATATCCCTAACAGTAACTAATGAATCTATGTTTGGCACCTTTCAAGACACCAGATTTTTCTGCACACATTCCTATCATCTCAACAAAAGTATGTGAAATACAATCAAGCAGTATTCTCTATCTAAAACTTTACCCTCCGGGACTCCTAAATCAGCTTTCTCTTTCTCAACAAACTTTTATTGGGCTACTTTTCAGACTGAAAAGTAAGTTGAGATATGAATTTAAAATGCCTGACAACCAAACAGCTCCACAAAGACAGCTAAGCACAGGGCAAATGAAAGAAAAATAACAAGTGCAAATAATTTTAAGCTAGCAACTGTATACAGAGAAGTAGACGGGAGAACAAATATGGAAGATTCTTTCCTACACTTAATCAGGAACCAAAACATCTCATTTTAAAAGTTCTCTTTAACAAAATCCATTAAAAAAAATAAAACAAACTTACTGTTTCCCTCTCTTTATGTTATCATCAGAATCTGAATCTTCTGCTTCTTTTAACTGTGTTTCACTTTTTTCTTCTTCCAAATCTTCTTGGTTAAAACCCTAAATGCAGGGTAAGTTAGTCAGTTATCACAACCTCATTACAGACTCTTCCGTGTAACTGCTTGCTCTTGGATACCAAAAGATATAGAGCAAAAAAAGCTCCCTTCCCCTGTAGCCATTAGTGTCACTGGCTTTGCTTCCTTCCAGAAACACTTATGCTTACGGAAGCACTTTTACTTACTACATTCTTTTATTATACACACTGAGTATGGTATACTGTTTTGCACATTTCACATCTAACAAAGAATCTGGAGTCAAACTGATACTGGTATAAACTACCTTTGTTTTTAAGGCTTTGTTTGATTTCATCAAACAATTACAGCCATAATTTAAGTATTTCCCTATTGACATTTAGATATGTGTAGTTGAAATCTTGAGAAATATCTGCAAACTGTCTGCAAATTGGTTATACCATTAACTCTCCTTCCAGCAAAGCACAAGTGAACCTGTTTCCTCACCTTCTCAGGACTATAGCAGGTTATCAAGCATTGACGTTAGCAATCTCTGCACTGAGAAAAACAAAAGACATCTCTGTAGGTTTCTCTGCATCCACTTATTATGAGTAAGGCTGGGCATTTTTCAGGTTTCAAAGCTATCTGTTATTATTTCTCTGTGAACTCTCAATATCCAGTGGCCATTTTCCCACTGGATCTTTGCCTTACTGGTACAGAAAATCTCTTTAAAAATGAAGAGAAATCAGCCCTTGTTGTGTGACAGGAACAGCACAATCCTCACACTTGTACAGTTTTGCAAATAAGTTTGTTTTGGCAGTGTTTTCCAGGCACAATTTTTTAACTTAAATGGCCAGTCTTTTCTTCATAGCTTGTAACTTTCATATTATACTTAGAAAGGCCTTCCCAATGCTTTCCCTAGTATGCTGTTTCTTTCACTGAACTGAACCTACCAGCTGATATCCATTCTCCACACTAGAAAAACATATCTTGTCCTTGTAAATGTGGCTTAATGTTGAGTATAAGGCCCATGAGGGTAATGTCCAAACAATCTCTGGCATTCACTGAGTGAATTCTTTTCTGTTTTCTTTGGATTTGCTATTTTTCTATCATCTTTAACTATACTCTAAATTCATTTACTTTCATTGTCTCTTGCTTTAGTAATGAAAGTACTGACTTCTTTTTCAACATAAGAATTGTTTAACAAGTTTTAATTTTCTCTGGATGGCAAGGGTGTTTTATTTGCTAATTTTGTTTCCGACTTTTAATTTCACTGCATTCAGAAAATGCTGTCTATCGTTTCTATGTTTGGCAAAAGTTTAAATTTTATTTGGAAATGCAAAGAACCAAGAAAAGTCAAGGCAATCTTTGAGAAAAACAAACTCAAAGGACATAAAAAACCAAATATCCAGAGTTATGCGTTAACAGTACAAGGATAGACCAATGGAACAGAAAAGATAATTCAGAAAAAGACTAGAAGATATATATACACACTTGATTTATGACAAAGATGTCACTAGAGAGTAGTGAAAAAGAATAATCTGGGTCAACTAGGGGGTTGGGGCAGAAATCTTGACTATCTCATACATATTGAACTTGTTTGTTTTTTATTCACTGAGTCACGTCCGACTCTTACAACTCCACGGACTGCAGCCCACAAGGCTCCTCTGCCCGTGGGATTTTTTTTCCAGGCAAAAATACTGGAGTGGGTTGCCAGTCCCTTCTTCAGGGGATCGTCCCAAACCAGGGATCTAACGTGTCTCCTGCATCGGCAGGCAGATTCTTTACCACTGAGCCACCAGGAAAGCCCACATCCTGCACGTAGAAACTCATTCTAGACAGACTATATAAATTACATGAAAAGATAAGCAAGATTCTAAAGAATTACTCACAAGAATGTTTTTATAACCCTGGGAACAGGCCAGATTTTCCTACAATTCGAAAAACTTTCAACATAAAGCAAAAGATTGGTAAAGCGGATTTACAACAAAAAGCTTTTGGTCATTAAAGACTCCATAATGAAAGTGAAAAGGCAAGCCACTGAATAGAAGATGCTTTTATCTTTTATAATCTCCAAAGGGTTTCTGTATCTGGATTATACACAAGGAGAAACTTCTCGGACTTCCCTGGTGGTACAGCAGACAGGCATCCGCCTGCCAGTGCAGGGGCCGTGGGTTCGGTCCCCAGTCTGGGAAGTTCCCCATGCCACAGAGCAACGGCGCCCATGCACCACAGCTACTGAGCCTGAGAGCTGCAGTTACTGAAACCTACGTGCCTAGAGCCTGTGCTCCCCAGTGAGACGCCACCGCAGTGAGAAGCCCACAGACCACAACTGGAGTAGCCCCTGCTCTCCACAACTAGAGAAAGCCCCCACGCAGCAGCGAAGGTCCAGTTCCAACAAAAATTTTAAATTAAAAAAAAAGAGACTCTTTCCTATCTTTGGTGGTATTTTTTGGTCTGATGGTTCTATTGTTTACATTTCACTTACAGAATTGTGCACTCTTTGCAGTTCTGTCGATTTTTGCTTTGTATGTATTATATGTATTTAAAGCCATGTTACTAAGTACATGGCTAGGTACAATCTAAAACCTTTTTCCAATATAAAGTGACCCTCTTTATCTCGAACAATGGGTTTTGCCTTAAAGTCTACCTCTCTGATATTCATATAGCTACATCAGCTTTCTTGTGGTTAGTGTTCAGAGAGAGTATTCTTTTCCATTCTTTTATTTTCAACGTTTCTTTATCTTCTGTTTTGGATAAATTTTGAAATGAATATATATATGCTCATTTAAAAAATCTAGTCTTTTAAAATTTGTTCTTTAACTGGAGCACTTAATACATTTCAGTGTGATATTACCAAAGTTTGTTATCTGCTATCTTAACATGTACTACTTTCTAACTGTCCCCCTGTTCTGTATTTCCTTTATTTTTCTCTTTCTTGTCTTCTTTTGGATTGACTAGCTTTTATTATTTCATTTTTCCTTTCTATTAGGTTGGAAGTTACACATTCCAATAGTATTTTTAGAGATTACAATGTGCATCTTGACTTACCAGACTACTAATATATTTTTACATACCTTTGCAAAGACCTGTGAACATTTCATGTAAATGCCCAATTTGTTACTGCCATCATATTTTAATTTTAAACACATTTTAAACTATACCAAATGTGACTTTGGCTTGCATGACCACTACCCATTTAGACTGAGCCACCTGCTTTTGTTTCTCTTTTTTCCTTCCTGCATCCCTGACTTTCTGCCTGAGATATTCTTTCTGCCTTTACCATTTCTTTCAGTGGGCATTCTGATAAGATGAAATAAGAAGGGAATCTTCATTTTTGTAGAATACAAAAGAACTCTTAAGTTTTAGTTACTGGATTCTATTACTATAGCTGACAAGTCAGCTATTTTAACTCGCTCTCTGGGGCTTCCCTGGTGGCTCAGACATTAAGGAATCTGCCTGCAACGCCGAAAACCTGGGTTCAATCCCTGGGTTGGGAAGATCCCTGGAGAAGGGCATGGCAACCCACTCCTCTCTGAATGTACTTGTTTATTACCCTTTGGCTGCTTTCAAGACTTTCCTGCAATTGTACTGTGATGTATTTATGGGCAGATTGGTTTGTATTTATCCTACTTGTAATCTGCAGAATTTCTAGACTCTATGATTTATGAATTGTTTCTTTAAATACTGCTTCTGATACATGTATATTTTTCCTTTCTCCTTCGAGGATTCCAATTCACCGTTAAACCTTCTCATTATGGTTTTTACATTTTCTACACTAATATCTCAGTATTTCATTCTACATAGTTCCTTCTAACTTACCTTCCAATTCACTCATTTTCTTGTCAAATATGTTTAATCTGTTGTTAAACTCATCCATCAAGTTTTAAATTTTAGTTACTGTATTTTCACAGTTACAGAGTTTTTTAAAAAAATTAATTGATGTATTTAACCACCCTGGTTGTGGTGGTTTAACCATCACGGGTATGTAACCATCCCAGTGTGGTTCATGAGATCCTTGTTGCATCAGGCGGGATCTCTCCTTCCAGCCAGTAGTGGTCTATGGCCTCCAGAGTGCGCAGGCTCAGTAGCTGCGGCACACTGGCTTTAGCTGCTCTGCAGCATGTGGGATCCCAGTTCCCTGGAAAGGGATCAAACCCTCGTCCCCTGCACTGCAAGGCGAACACTTAACCAGTGGACCGCCAGGAAAGTCCCCAGAATTTCTATTTGGTTCTTTTCCAAATATTTTAAAAAATACACACACACAACTATTTGCTCTAAGAAACTTTTTAATCTTTTATCTTGCTGAACACAGGTACTATCTAAAATTTCTATATCTAGAGCCCTTAGGTCTATTTCTACCATCTATTGTTACTACTGTTTTCTTTTAAATTGTTAAGTGTGTATTATGTATTTGAAAAACTACAGAAATAATTTGAGGTCTATGATTATGTTAACTTTGTCCTGAAAGGTTTTTTTTTTTTTAACGTTTTGGCACATGGGATCTTAGCTCCCTGACCAGGGATAAAATCCAAGCCTCGTGTGGTGGAAGCACAATCTTAATCACTTGACTGCCAGAAGTCCCTGTCCTGAAAGGATTTCTATTTGAATAGATCAGGTTCCTGAGAGCCAATGGGCTAATCACGGTAATCAAACTTCTGAGACTGAGGTTCTCCATGCTGCTAGATGACTCAAAGGCTAGATGAGCAAAGGCTATTTTCACTTCCAGTTCACCCTTAATCTTAGGAGTCTCAATCCAGAGCATGGGGTTTTCAGGGTCACCTAACCTCAGCAGGCCCTGGCCTTGAAGATTTGTCTCTTGAGCCTTGAGGCAACTGAAAATAAACTTACCCTCTCAGCCTGACTAGATGAATAGCCCAGAGAAAGCAATTCTAAATGCTGAGCTTACCTCTTTAGGTTTCTACCTTTTGCTGGGTTTTATCTCATTTTTATGATGATGGGCAACTTTTTGAAACATTTTGTCTAGCTTTTGTAGCTGTCCTTAGCAGAAGGACAAATTACACTGCCTGCCATTGCCATAATTAGAAGATCCATAACTATTGTGACTCTCTATCTTTAGCATTATAAATGCCTTTCATTGTACTTTAATGTGCTTCTTCCTGCCCTTAATACAATTTTGCCTGTTAATATTCCTTTTATGCCTTTGTAGACCCTTTCATTTCACTTTCTGAATATCTTTTTTATAGATTATTCTGCTGGATACATCATAGTTGTTTATTCTTACTTATTGGCATCTCTTAATAGAGAACCGCTGCCATAAAAACAAGCAAACAAAAAATAAACAAAGAGGAAGTATTTCCATCTTGTACTTACTGTAAATTCTTCCTCTTCCTCATCTCCAGATTCTCCAAATATGTCTGCAATAAGATTTCTAGAAAAGAAATATAAACAACTTTCATTTGTTTTCTTCTCATTTGCATAGGAATCATGAAATCTTTTTCTACTAGGGTATAATTTACATATAGTAAAACATGTGGGTCTCATGTGTGCACTTCAATGGGTTTTGACAAAGGCACACATTTATGTAACCATTACCTTAACAGAACAACTCCATCTCCCAGAGAGTTCCTTTGTGGCCCTTTCCAGTGAGTCCAATATATAAATATCCCAGAGGCAACCGCCATTCTACCTACCATCACATTAGTTTTGCCTGTTCTTGCACTTCACATGAGTGGAATTAGATAACATGTCCCTTATACTTCTTTCACTTTTAAGACAGTGGTTTTGAGATTCACCCATGCTGTATGCAGCAGTAGTTGAAGAATTAAAATCCTACATCTCCCACAGCCATGCAACTAGGCAGGGTATACTGTATTACGCTTCAACACAGAATTTTAATGTAAGTTTAAATAACCTGAAAGACAAACTCCTCTCTACATCTTACATGAACCCTGGGAAGTTCAGGTTACATGGTCACTTACTCTTCTTCATTCCCTGACTCACTATCACTCCCAAACAGGTCCTTCTCTTCATTTTTCTTATCAGACAGTTCCTTCCCCGCTTCTTCGTCACTGTCAGATGCTATCGTCTTCTCTCTTTTGCCCAATTTGTCCGATATAACATCACTGTCAGAGTCATCTGCATCAGAGACAACACGACTCTTCTTTGCTGCTGCTGAAGAAGAAAACCACCATTAATCTTATTCACCATGACCGCTGCGTTAGTTAAGTACAACAGGTGCCCTAAAGTGGCAGTATGTGGCAAAAATCAAAGGTTATAACACAGTTTAGAATAAAAAAAACTTAAAGATTCATTCAAGAGTCATCTCACAATTAAGATGATGTTAGGAAAAAGAGGCCAAAAGATGAAGTTTTTCACCAAAATAAAGTGAGCATCAATAGCTACCTTTCCTTTGGGGAAATGAAGAAAGTAAGGCTAGAATCTCTTCCATGCTGCCTAGTATGGGCAGAACTCTTAAGGCTTGGATATTCTTTTGTGGAATCCCCGCTTCTCAATTATCCATCACTGCTCAATCTGGAATTTCAAACTGCACGTATGTTGCTCTTTTCCCTTCTCCATTAGTAACTGTCAGGTTATTGGGTAATGTCTTTTCCAAAGAAGATATTTCATAAAAAAGTAATCAAGTAGTAAAGATTGGAATACTCTGTGGAGACACTGAGTCTCTAAATAAGAGTACCTCACAAACTTCCCGGCACTCCAATGATGTTTAACAAATGAAGACAGGTACCCGTGGGAGCTCAGTCACTGTATGGATGGGGTGCAGTGCATTAGCTGTCAAAGAGACCCACCGCTAACTCTGGACACAGCTGAGTTTTCATGTAAACATATTTCCTTGAACATTACCCTTTCTAGTAACAAACAAACAAACAAAAAATTTCATTATAAATCTTCCATATTGCCATTGTCGTGCAGTCTATCTTATCAACTTGAAGCAGTCAGTACTTAACAAATACTGCTAAAAGAATTCAAAGAGAATTTAATATTAAGACTTGCCAATGAGGGAATCTCCTGGTGTCCAGTGGTTAAGATGCTGCACTTTCATTGCCAAGGGCCTGAGTTCAATCCCTAGTTGGGGAACTAAGATCGCATAAGCCAGAACTATGCTTCATAGTTAAAAGTTAAGACAATAAGTAAAACTATTGATAAACAGCCCAAAATAATTCCTTACATGCTTTCTCTTCATCATCACTATCAGAAAGCACAGCAGCTTTTCGCTTGGCTACTTTCTCCTCCTCCCCTTCTTTTTCTTCATCCTCATCACTGTCAATCTTGGCCCTTCTAGGTTCTTCCTCCTCACTGTCAGAACTGTTGAACCGCTTCCTGTCCACCCCGGCATCTGCAGGAAGGGGGTCCTTCTGCACTTCTGCATCCTCTCCCTTATTCTCCCCATCACTGCCCTCATCAGACTCTGGTTTCTGTTTGTGTCTGGACGCATCCTCAGTTTCTGAATCACTGGCAGGTCCCTTCTGAGGCTCCTCGCTCTCAGAGTCACTGACTCGGGGTTTGGGAAGCTCCTCATTTTCAGAATCACTGGCCTGGTTCCTTGGGGGGTCCTCACTTTCCGAATCACTGATCCGGGGTTTGGGAAGCTCCTCATTTTCCGAGTCACTGGCCTGGTGCCGTGGGGGATCCTCATTTTCTGAGTCACTGATACGGGGTTTGGGAAGCTCTTCATTTTCCGAGTCGCTGGCCTGGTGTCTTGGCGGGTCCTCACTTTCTGAGTCACTGATTTGGGGTTTGGGAAGCTCCTCATTTTCAGAGTCACTGGCCTGAGTCCTCCGAGGCTCCTCACTTTCTGAGTCACTGATTCGAGGCTTGGGAAGCTCCTCACTTTCAGAATCACTAATTTGAGGTTTAGGGAGCTCTTCATTTTCAGAGTCACTGGCTTGGTGCCTCGGAGGTTCCTCACTCTCTGAGTCACTGACTTGAGGTTTTGGAGCACCTTCTGTTTCCGAGTCACTGGCAGGACTTTTGGGGAGCTCTTCAACTTCTGAATCACTGGCAGGAGGCTTCCTAACATCTTCATTTTCTGAGTCACTTGCATGCCCATTAAGCAGTTCCTCATTTTCAGAGTCACTTGCAGGTAATTTCCTGGTCTCCTCACTCTCGGAGTCGCTCCCATGGTGATTGACATCTTCATTTTCAGAATCACTGGCAGGAGGCTCTGCATGCTCTTCAGATTCAGAGTCACTGTCCTTTTGTCTCTGGAGTTCCTCACTTTCAGAGTCACTGGCATTAAGATTGGAGGGGTCATCAATGTCAGAGTCTGTCACCTGATGTCTTTTGTTGAGGCTATCTTCTCGATCACTAGGTTCATTCTGAAAAATTAAGGGAGAAAAAATTAGAAAAGTAAAAAAAAAGTTTGGTAGTAAAAATGTTAAACTTTTCAGCTATTTTTTAAAAAACGTAGGAGTATGCCTGCTTAAATGTAGAATTCTTGTAGTATACATATATAGAAACACCCCACTTTAAAAGAAGCCCACTGATCTGTGAAATGGTTAATACGGTTTAGATATCAAAATGAGGAAAGCCAATCTGACTTCATGAAATCTGTAAAGCAGACCTACTCTATAGCACAGTTACATTTTGAAAAGCTAGACTAAAAAACAGCAACAAAAAAATAAACCTTAACTTTCTCATATTATTCTAGCTAGCTCCTAAATAAATTCTTTAAATAAATACACGCAAACATATACCCAAGTTCTTTTTTAAAAAGGAAGTCTTTGGTTTTATAAGGTTAAAGCTATTTTAAAGAAAAGAATTATAAAGCTTTACTTAAAGGGCCAAATTGTGTACCTAGAGCACATTCTTCCAAGTGAATCTGAACAAATGGGGAGCAAGCAGTTCATAGAGCCAAATATCAAGTGTTAGGTTTTCTCCTGCTGGTTTACTCCTCACAACAGTGTTTTTCATAAGAAAACTGAGGTTTAGAGCAGTCTTGATCATACATCCAAGTAACCCTGACACAAAAATTTAAGTTTTAGGGAATCAAATAACATCACATGAAGTAATCTGAAAACTCTAGGGTACAAAGGTGATACAAGTATATTATAGCTGTGCTTTTTTAAAATGCAGAGAAAAACATATAAAATTAAACATGTCAAAATACTAACAACTAGAATGTGGAGAATTTTTTATCTTCTAGTATCTGAACTCTCAGTAATATGGTAATTAATATTCTGGCTTAAAAAGTAAAGTACTTCTGTGTTTGAGTTTAGCCAGTATTTTTCTTTATAATACATGACAAACATTACCTGGACTTTAGCACAGATCAATTCTCAAGCAGCAAAGAAACAAAGTATAAGCCCACCATATCATTCGATGAAATAATTAAGTAGTAAGACAATTCAGTGACAAGATAAAAAGCTTATAAAATAAGCTTATAACATCAAAATTTGAGGGCTTTTCTCCCTCTGTATTTCACTGCCATCTTGAAAGTAGAGTTCCAAAGACACGGTAACTGCTATAAATATATTCATTCAAATATAACATATTCAAGAAATTTTTTTAAATCATAAACTTTTCGAATTTCCCAAAGGTATTTTTCTTTTATTATCATGGGTCACTGACAGCACAGCACTGTATTCCTTGTCAGTCATACACCCTGTTACCCCAATAAAATTGGCATTTATCTATTAAATTAGGACAGGGGAAATAACAGAATTTTTTCATACTGTACAAGATACAGTACTCCATATATTGCTAGGCGTTTACTTTTGGCTGTATTTCACAATTTAATTTATATGTTTAAAAATAATATAGATGAAAAATTAACTATCTAGAATGTGACGCCTAAAAAGGCACGCATTTCTTTGGCCTGTTGTCTTCACTGAGAAGGCACAGTCTGTGCTTCAGAGCACAGAAGGGTGTCTAGTATACACAAAATCATAGTAAGAATTCGTTGAATGAATAATAAGAATTAAATGTTAATAATTTAAAGCGAGAAATAATTAACTCAACAAGTATTTGCTTCAAGTCTACTATATACAAGGTGCTAAGAATCAAGGCTGAACATGTCTCAGTGCCTGACCTTAAGGAAATATTATCTAGCAAGCTGGCCACATATATCCTAACAATAGTATAACATACACTATCATGAAGGTGATATTCCAAAAGCCAGGAAGTGATTTATATGAAACTAAGCCATAAAAGGTGCGCAGACAACAGGTATTTAATTAATCGGTGATGACAGAGTTAAGAAGTTAACTACATTATTGAGGGTGGAAGGCAAACATACAGGTACCAGCAGAGGTACCTAAAGCAGGAGGCCAAAGGGGAAATTGCTAATTGCCTTTTGGAATGCTTTCAATAACACTCATGACGTAACTCTAACAACATGTTCTTATGACTCAATTTATTTCAGCTGCAAACAACACAAACCATTTCAGGCTAACTAGAACAATCTTTCCAGAATCATAGTGGGATGAATGGTTAAAGGCTCTAGAAGGGTAGGAACCAGGGCAGCTCAGAGAGCTCAGAAAGGAAACTCAAGGGCCTTTCACTAGAGACTTAGCTCTCACCACTGATAAATTTCGGTGTCTTGGACCTGAATTTTAAGTTCCCAGAAGACATGATCTAACAGGTCATGGCAACAGAGGATGTCCAACGGGTTATAGCCAAGGCAGAGGCGTAGCGCTGGGAGAAAGAAAGAAGACAGAAAGACTCCCAAGGAAGAAGCGACACCATGACCGAGCAGTCATTCCAAAACGCATCTGTTTCACTTTACCCTGGACTGCCCGACCAAGGACGTGACGTGCAGTAACGACTGGGAGACTTATGAACGCTCACCAATTTTGAGGAGATTTATAAGAACCTGGGTATCTACCCATCAGGAGTGGCACAATGGAGGAAAAGTGGGAAATCACCGTGGTAAGAAAGTACTGATTGACAGAATCAAGTTAGACGATGCACTTCGGTGAATACATTGTAAGACTTGGAAAAAGAGTATATTAGAAATTATATGGTAAAACTTAGAAGTTATCAAAACGATATTAAAAAAACTTTAGACTGGTTTCAGCAATTAGTTTAAATTGTAAACTTAAAAATAGTGCTTTTTAAAAGTCATATTTGATATCAACAAATAAACAGTGGGATTCCCAGGTGGCACAGTGGTAAAGAATCTGCCTGCCAAGGCAGGAGATAGAGAGATGCAGCTTCGATCCCTGGGTCTGGAAGATCCCCTGGAATAGGAAACGGCAACCTACTACAGTGTTCTTGCCTGGAGAACCCCACTGACAGAGGAGCCTGACGGGCTACAGTCCACAGAGTCGCAAAGAGTCGACACGACTGAGCAACTCAGTGCACACACGTGCCATTTAAACACTGTTTCTTAATCTAACAGCATCCCCAATTTTAACTCTGAGAGAAACTGAGCTCTCTAACAGTCCTTAGAGGCTTTAGACATGTACAGAACGCCTCATATCCCGCTCTTAAAATCATTTACACTATAGTGGTTACCCATAATGAATGAACTGGTTGATGAATTGGTTGTTCGTCTCAGCAAATGGTAACAGATTCCTTACGACCAGCGCCACAATATGCAGAGATAATTAATATCCTAAATTAAAAATAATTAAAATATAAAGCAAGTATCAATTTGTAAATGTCAAAGAAGTATAAGAATGCCAAATAGAAGTCCTTGTAAAGAACCAAAAAACTGGAGACAACTGTTTCCTCCTTATTAATTAAAAGAATTAAAACAGTTGAACTTGCAAACCAACGCTTCATTATAAATTGGTAAAACGTTCAACACCAAGTCACATAGTAAATTCCACGAGGAAGTATTTACAGGAACATTTTCCAAAACATATTTCACTGGATCTTAGTTCAAGAAGATAAATTTTAAATCCTCATCGGAGCTTTGACAATACATATCACTGTAAGAGCATAAGGAAGGATCTGAGAAATCCAGTTTTTATTACACAATGCTGTTAATCTAGTGTAGCTCCTGAAGGGCTGCAAGGCTTTTGATTTTGTGAAACTCCAGCTTTACAACAATCATACACTTAATAAAATAAAGATATATACCTGAGTGTCTTTTGTCAAAAGCTGGTTGATCTTAGAATCAGTCAAAAACAAAAACACTTCTGCTGGGTACTAGAAAAAGAAAACGTCTACACAAAGTTTAGGAGTTTATAATGATGGGCCTTCCCTGGTGACTCAGTGGTAAAAAATCTGCCTGCCAATGCAGGAGACACAGGTTTGATCCCTGGTCTGGGAGGATTCCACATGCCTCAGAGCAACTAAGCCTGTGTACAACTGCTGCTCTAAAGCCTGGGAGCTACAATTACTGAAGCCCGCGCCCCCTAGAGGCCGTGCCCCACAAGACAAGCCAGTGCAAGAAGCAGCTTGCACACTCCAGTTAGAAAGTAGCCCCTGCTGGCCGCCACTGGAGAAAAGTCCACGCAGCAATGAAGACCCAGCACAGCCAAAACCAAACAAACAAACAAAAATAAATAAAAAGTTTATAACGATGACGCAAACTCCCATCTGCCTCTCCAGACTCACTTCTGCCCTTCCGCCAGCATCAGCTCTATGCACTGCACCAGCAGCTCCCAAACTCTTGCATGAAGAATCACCTGGGAAGCTTCGGTGAAAACGCAGATTTCTGTGCTTCTCATCGCCAGGTCTTTAGATAGTAAATCTGGGGAAGGGGTCAAAGAATCTGCATTTTGACATCTAATCCAAGTGACTCTAACTGCACATTAAAATTTTACTGCAGACACGTGGAACTACAGACTTCACTACATTACTCCATGTTTTCACCTCACCTTGTCCTTTTCATATCTCAACACGAGGCAAAAATACCCCCTTCCTGAAGTCTCTTTCATCCTTCTCTCTAGGTAGAATGGATTCTGTGCAATATAATATGACAGTTCACAATGTGGACTTAAGAGTCTATAGGATCTAGGCCATCTAGGCTCGTGGCTCATCTTCTACTGTAAAATTTAGGGAAATTATCTTAATTTCCCAAAGTCCTCAATCTGACAGAGTCAGAAATAGTATTTACAATTTAGAGGTCGGTCTACTCAGAGGGCCAAACGCATGTGTCCGGGAGCACTCAATATATGTTGCTATGGTTTTTCCTGTGGTCATGTATGGATGTGAGAGTTGGACTGTGAAGAAGGCTGAGCGCCGAAGAACTGATGCTTTTGAACTGTGGTGTTGGAGAAGACTCTTGAGAGTCCCTTGGACTGCAAGGAGATCCAACCAGTCCATTCTGAAGGAGATCAGCCCTGGGATTTCTTTGGAAGGAATGATGCTGAAGCTGAAACTCCAGTACTTTGGCCACCTCATGCGAAGAGTTGACTCATTGGAAAAGACTCTGATGCTGGGAGGGATTGGGGGCAGGAGGAGAAGGGGAAGACCGAGGATGAGATGGCTGGGTGGCATCACAGACTCGATGGACATGAGTCTGAGTGAACTCCGGGAGTTGGTGATGGACAGGGAGGCCTGGCGTGCTGTGATTCACGGGGTCACAAAGAGCGGACACAACTGAGCGACTGAACTGAACTGAATCACCCATAACCAATTATTAATTATAAGACATTCCCCCTTGAAGACAGAGCACAAATACATCATCTTTGCAGGCTGAGCTGGTCAGTCATTCCTCCTTTCATGTCACCAGAGCATCTGTGCATCTACCTCACCAAAAGGTGATTTTTTTTACATTTATCTTCATAATATGAATGAACAAATGACCTTAAGAGACCATTTAAGAAAAGTAACCCCAAACCTATCTTTTACCTTTAGTATACAAATAAAACAAACCCCACAAGATAATGCTTAACAAAAAAGAACCAAAGCAAAATGTTTTTCTCATTAATTTGGTAGACTCAAAGACAAAGGCTGAAACCTAACACAAAGAAAGGACATAAATGGAACTGAAAGAAGTGCTAACAAATAGGGTAAACAAGGAGAGCAATGTCTAAAAAGAATCTTCTACAGGCTTCAGTGTGCTCCTCATAGGAATGCTTTCCTTAGAGTAGCACAACCTTTCTATGGAAAGACCTCAATGACTGCAGACTGCTATCTCTTCTCAATTCAAAGTACAGATGGGGCTAATGGGGCTGTCACCAACTTCAACCAAAGATGGATACTTGTGCCCACTAGCCTCTGCCGACAGTCAGCAAAAAAGGAGAAGCCTGGTGCTATTGCCAAACAACCTCTTTCTGAATAGCCCCATACACTATTTTTTCCTGTGAGATCCTCAAGAGGGGAACATTACTTTTCTATGTAGATAAAACCTATAAAGTGGATTCTAAAATGCACATTATTTTCCATATATTTTCTGTGGAACAAAACCCAGCTGATCACAATCCACAACTAATTTCATGCTGCTCAAGAGAATATTCAAATAAAACAACAAAAATTAGAACTGGCAACTAGTGATAACTAGGTTGCATTCATGCTCAAATTGCTTTATTTAAAAAATTGTGTTTCCAAAGAAGTTAAACTGTCACTGTTTGCAGATGACGTGAAGACTCTAAAGATGCTACCAGAAAACTACATGAACTCATGAGTGGATGTGGTAAATTCGCAGGTTACAAAATTAACACTCAGAAAATCTGTTGCCTTTCTATACACAAGAACGAAAGACCAGAAAGGGAAACCTCAAGCAGTGATCCTATTTACCACTGCACCAAAAAGAACAAAACACCGAGGAGTAAACCTACTTTTCAGCCACAATGCTCGCTCCTGAAACCCAAGCCCTTCTCAGCTCCGGGCCTTTGAGCCTGTGGTTCTCTCCAGCTAGGATCACCACCGCCTCTAACTGGCTTCTCTATTTGGTAACGTCAGTCAGTCCTCAGTCTACTGAGCCCACCCTCCCATCCTCCTACAGTCCTTTGTACGTGCCCTTTATGTGATTTCAAAATATATTTAGTTACTTGATGCATGCTAATGAAAATAGGTAACTATATAAAATGATGGGACAGTTATTCTAGTTATTTTCCTTTGATTTCAAATATTAATATGCAAACACAGAAAAGTATATTAAAATTGCCTTCAACAACACAAAGATCACCATTATTTACATTTTTCACAACAGAGTTCCTCCCAATCTCTTCTCTGTGTGAATTTACTTTAAAACAGTAAACAAGGATCTAGAATTACAATTTAAAGGCTGTTATCTTTCAAGTAACACACTGAATTCTCCCATTTCACAAAATATTTTTTTGGAGACAACTGTAACGGCTGCATTGCCATTCTTAGACATGTTCTCTTTATATTTTAATTACTAATTTTCATTTTGTTGGATACTTACTGCTTCCTTTCTTATGTTTTCTATGCCTCACTTGTCCATTTCAGTGTTCTCGACCTGAGAGTGGTTCTGAGTCCTCCCCTAAGGAGGCATTTGTGAATGCAAAGGCCCTTTGGTTAGCAATGACTGGAGAGGATATGTTACTATCATTTTATTTAATGCTTTGGAACCAAGACACTAAATGTCTTGCAATATAAAGGACTGCCTCTAAATGCCAACAGCTGGCTTACTCAGAATCATCTGTTTAGCACTGGGCGGCTCTCCGTGCAAGGAGGCCATATCCACACACAGGCAGGAGAACCAATGAGATGAAAGAGCCAAAGGGCCCAGGAGAGACTGTGTTAACAGAGTAACAAGTAAAGCATCCTGGCTCCTTCTGGAATGTGAACTGGGAAACAAAATGAAGCCAAGTGAAAACTTCTGGTATGCTCTGCTGACGCACTCTACAGTGAGATCTGTTAGAAGTATTTAAAAACAGCCATTCAGGGACTTCCCTGGGGTTAAGACTCAGCACTTCCACTGCAGTAGGTGAGGGTTTGATCCCTGGGCAGGGAACTAATATCCTGTGTGCCATGGGGTGTGGCCAAAAAAAGAAAATTTGAGAGGAAATAAAAAGACACACCTTTAAGTGTAAATTAAAAAAAAAATTAAAACAACCATTCAAAGCCTCTGGAAATGGTACTAAAGACAAAGAGCAAATAAAGAAGCATCTATCCAAGAAGGTCTACAAAAATTTGGTAAGAAAGGCAAAAACAGCTGGTATTTGAACCAATACTACTCCTTACTTCCACCTTCAGAGATCAGCAAGGAAATGATTCTACTCCAGGCTGCTGCAGTCAAAACCAGGGTACTCTCTTCCTCTAGCTCCCGAGGGTGGGGTTTCTTCCCAGGAAAACCATGATGTCAGTGTTTCTCACTCTGCCTCCAGCTACCTGTTGCTGTAGGTAAGTTCCCAGCAAGTGCAGTTGAAACTGGTGGCTCCCAATCACAGTAAGAAGGCTCTACTGGGGGCAGAGCACACTGAGGATGCTGGAGCCCTCATCGCCTTGGCCCGCATTTGTGCACAGTGGTTCCATGCCAAGAGAGGCAAGCCAGGAGCACTTCAGGTTGCTATCCAATTCCCACCCCACACTTCGAGCTCAGCTTCTGGAACTGGGATGTCACTCAGAGAGAAACCTGCCATCGCCCTTTCCCTCCCCAAATTCCAGATCCCTGGCTCAGAGATTTTGCTTGGGGAAAAAAGCAGGCAGTAGGACTTCTCTGGTTATCAGCCCACCAATGCTGGGGACACAGATTTGATTCCTGGTCTGGGAAGATTCTACATGCTGTGGGGCAACTAAGCCCGTACACAGCTTCTGAGCCTGTGTGCCTAGACCTGTGCTCTGCAACGAGATAAAAGCCACCACAATGAGAAGTCCATCCACTGCAACTAGAGAGTAGCCACCACTTGCTGCAACTAGAGAAAGCCTGCATGCAGAGACGAAGACCCAGCATAGCCAAATATATACATAAATAATAAAAAGCAGGCAGTAAGCCAGATAGCTTCTAATTTTACCCCAAAGAAACCAACTTCACCTGTAACCAAGCTTGGGGAAGTCCGGCTAAGGCACTTTCACTGGAAGTTGTGATGAAATGCACTCAGGAGGAGATTCAAAATATAGATAAACTGTAGGCCAGCTAGTTTGCTGGAGATAAGCAGGTAATAATATAGCTGGGAGGAACCAGACTAACTTGTTGAGCAATTTATGCCATAGGGTAATGCTGAAAAAAAAAAAAAAAAAGCCATTTGTGGAGTTTTAACAGCTGATGACAGTAACAGAAAGAGGGAAAAAAGAGCCCTTTTAATATTACTATCATCCCAGGTGACAGTCAGCATGTCCCAAACTGCACATCTGAGGATGCAACATCAGAGATTTAAAGTTGTGGGTGAGGAAACAGAATTCACTAAGATAATCCAGCCAGTCATTAAACAATTCAAAACATCCAGTTTCCAACAATAAATGAAAAGGTATGCAAAGAAACTGGAAAGTTGACCCATAACCAGGAAAAAAGCAGGCAACAGAAACTTCAAAGTGGCCATTTGTAAACATGCTTAAAGAAATAAAGGCAGGATGACAATAGCGTATCAAATACACAATATATACAGAAACAGACATTTGATCACTTAAAAAAACAACACAATAAGATTAACAACTGACTCCTCAATGGAGACAATGGAGGCCAGAAAGCATTGGGATAACATAATCAAAGAGCTCAAAGAAAAACTGAGTAAAGGAAATGGCAACCCACTCCAGTATTCTCGCCTGGAGAATCCCATGGACGGAGGAGCCTGGTAGGCTCCAGTTCACAGGGTTGCAAACAGTCGGACACGACTGAGCAACTTCACTTTCTTTCCTCAAAAAAAAAAAAAAGTTAACAACAAAAAAGAAAACTTTTCCAGATGACCAAAAGAGGAAAGAATCTGTCTAGCAGACCTACCATACAAGAACTGCTAAATGAAGTTCTTCAGGCTGAAAGCAAGTGACCTCAGTGAGTCTACATGAAAAGAACAATAATCACCAGCAAAGGTAACTCTGTGACTATAAAACCCGTATTTTTTCCTTTCTTGATGTAATTGATTAAAACTATGTATATATTGTATTGCTGAACCTGCATTTCCCAATGACAACCAGATGGCAACCCACTCCAGTATCCTTGCCTGGAAATCTCACGGACACAGGAGCCTGGTGGGCTGCAGTACATGGGATCGCAAAGAGTCGGGCACGACTGAGAGACTAACAATTAACACTTCCCAATGACAGTATAAAGAAGGTGGACGGGAACAAAGCTGAATTACATTAAGGAGGAACTTTAGCATGTACTTGAAGTTATCAGCTTAAAAGAGACTGGTAAAAGATATTCTACATAAGCCTCATGGTAAGCCACAAAGCAAAAAGGTGTAAGTAATCTTAGCATACTGCTACAGAAAATCATCAAACCAAAAAGAGAGAGAGCAGGAGAAAGAAAAAAGGAATGGCAAAACAGTAAGAAAGCAATGAACAAAACTGCAATAATAAGCCCCTAACTATCAATATTTAAAGGTAAATCAACTCAATTCTCCAACCAAAAGACAGAGTGGCTGAATGGATGGGGGAAGCTATGTGCTGTCTAAGCTATGTGCTGTCTACAAGAGACACTTCAGCTTTTAGGACACATGCAGGCTGAGGAAAAAAAGGGATGGAAAAAGATATTCCATGCAAACAGAAACCAAATGAAAGCAAAGGTAGCTATACTATATCTTATTATAAAAGAGAAAATAGACTTTTAGCAAAAACTATAAGATACAAAGGAAATCCTTATATAATGATAAAACAGTTACTCCAACAAGAGAATTTAACATTTGTAAATATTTATGCACCCAAATCAGAGCACCTAAATATTAATAGACCTGAAAGAAGAAAGAAGAAACAAGACATCAATGCAATGATTGTAGGGAACGTCAACCTCTCACTTTCAACAACGGACAGAACAGACAGAAAACCAGTAAGGAAGTACTGGGCTTAAACCACGTTAGACCAAATGGACTGAAGAGACATTTACAGGATGTCTCACTCAACAGAAGCAGAGTACACATTTTTCTCAAGTGTACATAGAACAAACTCCAGTATAGATCAGATGTTAGGCCACAAAATAAGTCCTAATAAATTCAAGAAGACTGAAATCATACCAAACATCTTTTCCGACCACAATGGTATGAAAGTAGAAATCAATTATGAGAAGAAAACAGAAAATTTCACAAATATGTGGAGATCAAACATCATGTTACTGAACAAGCAATGAGTCAAAGCAGAATTCAAAAGAATATTTTTGAGACAAATGGAAATGAAAATACCATATGCCCAAACTTATGGAAAACAGTAAATAGTTCTAAGAAGGAAGGTCGCAATTGATGCCCACAGTAAGAAAAAGAGATATCTTAAACAACAGCTTTACACCTCAAGGGACTGGAAAAAAAGAATGAACTAAGCCCAAAGCCATTAGAAGAAGTAACAAAGATTAGAGCAAAAATAAATGAAAGAGAGACTAAAAAGACAACAGAAAGATCAATAAAATTAAGAACTGCTTTTAAAAAACTGTATCCCAAGAAATTGGACAATCTATAAGAAACAAATTCCTAGAAACATTCAAACCAAGACTGAATCAAGAAGAAACAGAAACTCTAAACAGATGGATTACCATGAAGAGACTGAGTCAGTAATGAAAAGCTTCCCAACATGGCGAAGTTCAGGACCAGATGGCTTCCCTGGGGAATTCTACCAAACACTGAGAGGACTTAATACCCGTCCTTCTCAAATGGTGCCAACTGAAGAGGAGGGAACATTTCCAAAATCATTTTATGAAACCAGCATTACCCTGATACCAAAACCAGACAAGGACCCAGAAAAGAACATTACAGGCCGACATCCCTGATGAACACAGATGCAAAAATTCTCAAAAAATTATTAGCAAACTAACTTTAGCAACACATTAAATCATACACTATGATCAAATGGAATTTATTCCATGGATGCAAGGATGGCTCAATATCCACAAATTAATGTGACACACTATATTAACAAAATGAAAGCTAAAAATCACATGATCATCTCAATGGCTGCAAAAAAAAAAAGCAGACAAAATTTTACATCGATTAACGACAAAAACTCTCAACAAACTGGGTAAAGAGAGAATGTATCTCAGCATAATAAAGACCATGTGACAAGCCCACAGCCAACATTACCCTCAATGGTGCAAATCTGTAAGCTTTTCCTCTAAGATCAGGAAAAGACACAAATGTCATCCCTCACCACTTTTATATAACACTGTATTGGAAATCTTAGTAACTGGGCAAGAAAAAGAAATAAAAGGCATCCAAAACAGAAAGAAGCAACAGTGTCATTATTTGCAGATAACATAATATGTAAAGAAAATCCTAATGACTCACCAGAAAACTGCTAGAACTAATCAAGTGAATTTCGTAAAGGTGCAGGGTACAAATCAACATACAAAAAAATCTGTTGCATTTCTTTACACTAAAAATGAACTATAAAACAAAAAAAAAATTAAGAAAGGAATCCCATTTATAACTGCATCAAAAAGAATGAAAAATCTAGGAATAAATTCAACCAACAAGGAGAGTACACTGAAAACTATGACACTGATGAAAGAAACTGAGGACACAAATAAAAAGAAAGCTAATCCACGCTCATGGATTGGAAAAATTGATAGCTAAAATGACCATATTACCCAAAGCAAGCTACAGGTTCAATCCAATCCCTTTCAACACTGCAATGGCATTTTTAACATAACTAGGAAAAAATAATCCTAAAATAAACCACAGAAAAACCTGAATAGTCAAAACCCTGAGAAAGAACAAAGCTGGAGATATCATATGCCCTGATCTCAAACTATATTATAATGCTGCTACTGCTAAGTCCCGACTCTGTGCGACCCCATAGACAGCAGCCCCCTTACAGCAGTCAGAACACCATGGTACTGCCATAAAAAATAGACACACAGATCGACACACAGAATAGAGAGCCCAGAAATTAACCAAAGCACCTATGGTCAAGTAATCTACAACAAAGGGGTCAAGAATATACAATGAGAAAGAACAGTCTCTTCAGTGAATGGTGTTGAGAAAACTGAACAGCTACACGCAAAAGAATCAAACTGGATTACTTTCACACCATATACAGTAATATACTAAAAATGGATTAAAAACTTAAATGTAAAACCTAAAATCCATAAAACTCCTAGAAGAAAACATATGTAGTGCACTTCTGACGCCAGTCTTAGCAATATTTTTTTAGACACATCTCCTCAGGGAAGGGAAACAAAAACTAAAATAAACAAATGGAACTATATCAAACTAAAAAGCTTTTGCACAGGAAAAGAAATTATCAACAAAACAAAAAAGCTGCCTACTTAATGGGATAAAATATTTGCAAAAAACATTATCTGTTAAGGGGTTAATATCCAACATACACAAAGAATTCACACACAACACTAAGAAAACAAATAACCCCAAAACAAAATGTGCAGAGGATCTAAATAGCTATTTGTCCAAAGAAGACATACAGATGGCCAACAGACACATGAAAAGATCACTCATCATCATGGAAATGCACATCAACACCACAGTATCAGTCGTATCACCTCACACCTGTCAGAATGGCTCT
>SJYX01019573.1:393281-413381 GCA_006410675.1 Oreotragus oreotragus
CACACAACACTAAGAAAACAAATAACCCCAAAACAAAATGTGCAGAGGATCTAAATAGCTATTTGTCCAAAGAAGACATACAGATGGCCAACAGACACATGAAAAGATCACTCATCATCATGGAAATGCACATCAACACCACAGTATCAGTCGTATCACCTCACACCTGTCAGAATGGCTCTATTCAAAAAGACAAGAAATAACAAGTGTTGGCAAAGAGGTGGAGGAAAGGGAACACCGCGGCACTGTTGGTAGGAATGTCAACTGATGCACCAACTATGAAAAAAAAACAGCGGAAACAATTTAAATGTCCATTAACTGACAAACGGATAAACAAAATGTGGTTTATCCAAAGAATAGAATACTACTGATCACAAAACAGAAAGAAATACTAACACAGGCCACAACTTGGATAAACAGTGAAAGCACTAAGAGCAAGAAGCCGGTCATAAAAGACCATATGTTATATAATTCTATTCAAATGAAATGTCCAAAATAAGGAGGGGCTGGGGGGTGGGAGCACAAGCTGGAATCAAGATTGCTGGGGGAAATACCAATAACCTCAGATATGCAGATGACACTACCCTTATGGCAGAAAGTGAAGAACTAAAGAGCCTCTTGATGAAAGTGAGAGAGTGAAAAAGTTGGCTTAAAGCTCAACATTCAGAAAACTAAGAACATGGCATCTGGTTCCATCACTTCATGGCAAATAGACAGAGAAAGTGGAAACAGTGTCAGCCTTTATTTTCTTGGGCTCCAAAATCACTGCAGATGGTGACTGCAGCCATGAAATTAAAAGACGCTTACTCCTTGGAAGAAAAGTTATGACCAACCTGGATAGTATATTAAAAAGCAGAGACATTGCCAACAAAGGTCTGTATAGTTAAGGTGAAGGTGAAGGTGAAGGTGCTCAGTCGTGTCCGACTCTTTGCGACCCCGTGGACTGTAACCTAGTGGGCTTCTCCGTCCATGGGATTCTCCAGGCAAGAATACTGGAGTGGATTGCCATTTCCTTCTCCAGGGGATCTTCCCGACCCAGGGATCGAACCCGGGTCTCCCACATTGGAGGCAGACGCTTTAACCTCTGAGCCACCAGGGAAGCCTATGGCTTTTCCAGTGGTCATGTATGGATGTGAGAGTTGGATGGTGAAGAAAGCTGAGCGCCAAACAATTGATGCTTTTGAATTGTGGTGTTGGAGAAGACTCTTGAAAGTCCCTTGGACTGCAAGGAGACCCAACCAGTCCATCCAAGAAAATCAGTCCTGAATGTTCATTGGAAGGACTGATGTTGAAGCTGAAACTCCAATACTTTAGCCACCTGATGCAAACTGACTCACTGGAAAAGACCCTGATGCTGGGAAAGATTGGAGGCAGGAGGAGAAGGGGACAACAGAGGATGAGATGGCTGGTTGGCATCATCGACTCAATGGACATGGGTTTGAGTAAACTCTGGGAGTTGGTGGTGGACAGGGAGGCCTGGTGTGCTGCGGTTCATGGGGTCACAAAGAGTTAGACATGACTGAGCAACTGAACTGACTAACTGGGGGGTGGGAGTGGGAAAGAGGTAACAGCTAAAGGGTTTCCTTTTGATGTGATTAAAATATTCTAAAAAGGGCTATGTTGATGGTTGTACTGCTGTGAATATACTAAAGACCACTGAATTGTACACTTTAAATTTTATAACATATTAGTTCAGTTCAGTCACTCAGTCGTGTCCGACTCTTTGTGACCCCACGAACCCCAGCACACCAGGCCTCCCTGTCCATCACCAACTCCCGGAGTTCACTCAGACTCACGTCCATCGAGTCTGTGATGCCACCCAGACATCTCATCCTCGGTCTTCCCCTTCTCCTCCTGCCCCCAATCCCTCCCAGCATCAGAGTCTTTCCAATGAGTCAACTCTTCGCATGAAGTGGCCAAAGTACTGGAGTTTCAGCTTTAGCATCATTCCTTCCAAAGAACACCCAGGACTGATCTGCTTTAGGATGGACTGGTTGGATCTCCTTGCAGTCCAAGAGACTCTCAAGTGTCTTCTCCAACACCACAATTCAAAAGCATCAATTCTTCGGCGCTCAGCCTTCTTCACAGTCCAGCTCTCATATCCATACATGACCACTGGAAAAACCATAGCCTCGACTAGATGGACCTTTGTTGGCAAAGTAATGTCTCTGTTTTTTAATATGCTGTCTAGGTTGGTCATAACTTTCCTTCCAAGGAGTAAGTGTCTTTTAATCTCATGGCTGCAATCACCATCTGCAGTGATTTTGTAGCCCCCCAAAATAAAGTCTGACATTGTTTCCACTGTTTCCCCATCTATCTGCCATGAAGTGATAAGTTTATCTTAATAAAGCTCTGTTAAAAAAAAAAAAAAAAGTGTTCTTTTTAAAGGTCAAATTTGACATATTAAAAAAAAATCCATGATGAACAAAGTATCCAAGTTTAAACACTGGGATATGTATTACTTATTTTTTCTTTGCTTCAGGCTCTAATATGGACCACTAAAGCACTGTTACTAATCTTGACTTTAAGATTTTGCTATTTTTCCCATCTTTTGACTGTATTAACTTTAAGTTTTAAAATATTATCTTGATCTTCTTCAACACTTCACTTAGAGATCTATAGAGACACATGCAGAGTGAGTACTACAGGTAAAATGAACTAGAAAACAAACAAAACCTGGCCCGCAGAACTCCAAAATCCAAATGGGACAAACATTATTTGGAAAATCAAGTTGTGAGTACCAGCTTGCACCAGGCAAAATAATGCCCTACAAAAGATGACCACAGAACGTGTAAATATGCAAAAGCAATGTACAGATGTAACTAAGGATAGGGAGATTATCCTGGATTCCCTGAGTAGGCCCAATATATTAATAATTATCCTTATGCAGGGGTCCTTATGCAGACTTCCCTGGTGGCTCAGAGGTTAAAGCGTCTGCCTACAATGTAGGAGACCTGGGTTCAGTCCCTGGGTTGGGAAGGTCCTCTGGAGAAGGAAATAGCAACCCACTCCAGTACCCTTGCCTGGAAAATCCCATGGATGGAGGAGTGTGGCTGACTATAGTCCATGGGGTTGCAAAGAGTCGGGCACGACTGAGCGACTTCACCTCACTTCACTTATGCAGGGGAGGGAAGAAAGTCAGAGAAGCAGACATGTGAGGAAGAAAGCAAAGGTCTGAGAGACCCGAAGACGCCGCAGCTCTAGCTTTGAAGATGAAAGAAGCCATTATGCCAGCCAGTGCAAGGGTCCCATAGAGCTGAAGAAGGCAAGGAAGCAGATTCTCCCTTAGAGAAAGAACACAGCCCCAGTGACACCCTATTTTAACCCACTGAGATCCACTTTGGACTTCCGACCTCTGGAATTTTAAGAAACAAATCTCTGGGGTTATTTTTAGCCACTAAATTTGTATCCGGTTGTTATGGCAGGAAGAGGAAACTAATACACATCTTTCAAATTATGGGGCTATAATCTGCGCTTCTTCATATAATGTAACTGTAGTTTTTCAAGGGTACAACTGCCACTCAAAACTACTAGTAATTAGGATAACCCTTCTGGAGGGGAAAATCTATGAAAAGCACAAAAGTATGTTCATGGCAGACTTCACTGACAATAGCTAGACAGTCTAAATACTAACAATTAGGAAACTGTTGAATAAGTAATAGTTCATCCATGTTATGGAATATTAAGCAGCCATTAAAAATTACACTTAGCGAGAATCTTTAATGACATGGGGAAGTATTTAAAATCTTAAGTGAAGAGATTAAAATGTTATACAGACATATATATATTTGAAATAAATTAAAACATATCCATACATTCTATATAAGAATAAAAATGCAGGAGAAATTATATTAAAAAGTTAATAGTCATTTCTGTGGCAGGAGTATGCTGATTTTAATTTCTTTTAAAAACGTTCATATAATCTCTAAATTTACAACATGCACATTTATTTATTTAAAATCTATCTCATTAAAAAAGTAGTTGAAAAAAAGAAAGTCAACACTACATTTATAACACACTTATAACTGAAGCATGACGCCATGAGTCAATCTCCTGATGCTGTTTTCCAAAATGGGAAATTAAGACGTTACACACTAAATATACTATAACAATGTTTACATTATCAAGTAATTTCTACCTATCAACTATATATTAATTAGAATTTAGTCTAAATGCTTAATAGTATACAAAAAACCAAAATGACACCAAAATAACTAAAAGACAAGCCCTCCTCCCACTTCTGATCTCATCTGCCCCATATTTATTCTACTGTAGCCACAATGGCTCCCACTTAGATCTTTGTTGGGAATGTTCATTCGCTACAGAGCCATGTAGCTATTCCGTCACTTCCTTTCACATCTTGATTCAAATGTCACTTTCTTAAAAGGCCTACATGTACCTCCCTATTCAACACTAAAGCCTGCCCTCCATCCCGGCATCCTTCACTCCATTCTTTCTTTCTTCTTTCTTCACAGCAGTTACCATCTTCTAACAAACTATACAATTTTATTTTTTTAAAGTATACTGTTTAATGTCTTTCTTCTGCTACTGGAAAACAAGTCCAAGAGAAGGACTTTCGTGGCAGTGGAACCTCATTAAGTCATTGATATGTTAAAAGAGCCTGACACATAGCAGCTGTTCAATAAATATCTGTTGGATATATGGCTAAACTAGAGACATATCAAAGAACAGAGTCAATAATACAATCTCTAACAACTGCATCTATTATTGCATGTAATAAGCTAAAATTGGGCAATTTTCTGTGCATGTGTAGTTAAGCAAAATATAAGGCATACTGGCCATCTTTATCATTCCTACAGTTCAATTTGTGTTTTATTGAAAGCTTACAGATGAATTTTTTAAAAAGCCTCAATTTTATTTTGTTAACACTGTGCAGTACAAGACTGTATAACCAGGCAAACAAATTAAAATGACACAAAAGTAACAGGTGATAATCCCCATAACTTTCTGTTTCAATTGGTATTTCTTCAGACTGCAAATCCTCACTGTCGCATTAAGACATCATTCTGGGAATGAGGAAGTCTAGTCAAATATCAAACACCTGACCTATTTTCTGAATCAATAAGCACAGTTGAGACTGCCTAATATCCAAAATGAGACTCAATCAGTACTCACTCCCTATGATTTCATAAGTAACCAGACTATCCCTATTTATTTTTAAAGCAGTTCTCTACTATTTTTGAAGGGTTTGCAGCCTAGACCCCATGACAGGGTCTCTACATCTCCTAAATAAAACAAGTCTCATAGAATAAGCAAGGGAAAAGCCTCCCCAAAGATGTTGTTTAGCCAATACCTCTGAATGACGTTCTACACTTCCAGTGTCTGATCCAGAGTGCTGCTCATTTACATCATCCTCAACGTCTGACCCTGAATCCCGTTCATCCTGTACTGGGGTAGCGCCACCATCATCTGCTTAAAAATAAAACAAAAACCCACTTAAGGAGTAAGATGGATGACATCCTCAACTGAAATGAACACAATGAATCAAGAATAACGTAAGAGCAAAGGTTACCACTGATGAAGCATAACTAATAATGCTACTTTGTGAACAAGTACAATACATACATAAATACTAACAGTCATAACCTGTACTGTGGACACGTGGCAGTGAAAATATATCATTAAAGGAATGTGACGCTTAAGAAATGCCACCAAGAACCAAGTCAACAAATTCTAAGTAACAGTGTGCACTTTCAACTTTGTTAAAATAACGAAGTCTATTTTCTCCACAGCACGCACTTACCACCTACTAACGGACTACATGAGCTTCCAAGTTAATTCTGTTTAACGTGATTCTTTCCTCACTTGAATAAAAGTGCCCAAAGAGCAGAGATTCTAGTTCACTGATGAATCCCTGGAGTGGAGAACACTACCTGGTATAGCATTTGTTTATGAATGAAGAGCATACAGAATTCCATTCCAGAAATAGTGTAAACTCCTTGAAGTAAAAGCATATATACTGCTATACTATTATAAAACAAATCACCACCTATCTTTAACCAATATTTTAAAAATACAAAGTAAAATTGTACTGAGAGGAATTCAGAGCTGTTGGAGGATACAGGAAGCCTTGGTTAGAAGTTTAATAAAAATAAAATTTTAAATATGAACCAGCCAACTACAGAAAACCAATAAAACAAAAAAAAAAAGAGTTTTAAGAATGAAATCACTATCATACTAATGAACTATTCTACTCAGCTAAGGAGTAGTGAATATACATATATTTAACCTTTTTATTATAAGGTCATAATAAAAAAAAATTTGAAGTGTAATGAAAAGTTATGCTTCAACGGTCAGAATTGGGGAGGGAGGGGCAGAAGAGGTTAAAACCCTGTCCTCCCATAATAAGAAATAATTACAGAATGCCTAAAAATGATGCAACAAGATAGCATAAGTTAGGAATATAGGGATAAACATCAAAAATGGCTAAAAAAAAAAAAAAAAGAAAAAAAAAGTCGGAGAATTGCTAACTTTTCATGTCTTCCAGCACGTTAAATTTAAAAACACAAATGAACTGACAACTGTTTTGAAAACACCAGGAAAACATTTAAAGCCAAACAGCAGAATATGTTTGGAACCGTGTTTGCAGTCACTGCTCTTCCTCGTCATATGCTAGAATCGATGCGAACGCAAAACAGAAAAGAAGGTAGTTAATGTTTAGAAATTCATTTAAGCACTCCTGCCAGAGAATACTCACTGGAACTAGAACACAATAGAAAAACAAAAGTAATGTTTTTACTCCCCATGAGGTTCTGCCTTATTCGTCTTTGGTTCCCCGGTGCCCAGCACTGGGTTAACAAAGTGGGGTCCCGTGTTTATAAAGAGGAAGAGAAAGCACTTAAGGGAGGAGAAAGAGCAAAGATCTCAAGGTGAAGGAAAGGCACAAAAATCACTAGTAAGCCCCAGAGGTACACACCTTATTCTAAAATACGTACACCACTCAACTCCGATGTTTTCTTTAATGGGAGAAACTAGTTTGCAGGCGTAGTCAAACCAGTTTCAACTCCAAGTGAAAAGTCTAGGTAAGATCCTGCACCCCCATTGAACAGCTAGCTCCCCGGGATTCTCGAAAATCACTCTCAACTCTTCAAAGAAATTCCCTATCAGGAGAGGCCATTCCTCGTACTTTGCACACAGTAAGCATCTGATACATAGAAGTGGCTCCCATTTCAGCATCATCCTTCGCCGATCTGGAAGACGGCTTTCCGTCCAGAATTCCCTCTCCAAGGTTCTAACTTCTGGGTCCGCAGCCGGGCTGCCAGCTCTCCCCGCTACGCCTCAGTCAACATCAGACCCAGTCCCGGGAGAACGTCTCTGGGGCCTCCTTCTCTTCCCCGCGGGAGTGCGTGGCCAAGCCCGGTCGAGTAACCGCACGGTCCCCCAGCCCTGTCCCCTACGTCCCTGCCTCACCTGACTGGTCGCCGCTGTAATACTCCGAGTCCATGGCAGGCGGCTCTCGGCGGGGAGTGTCTGGGCCCCGCGCCGCCCCCGTCACTTCCTTGCCGGCGCTGTGACCACCGATAGCGCGGCCCGGTGCTCAGAAGCTCCCGCCCAACTGGAGGTCTGGGAGAGTGCGGAGGGTAAGGCAACAACGGCGGCAGACGTGCACACTTGGACCTACAAACGCCGGCAGAAAAGGCCGTACCCTGCTGGCTACCAAGGCGCGCGGGTCGGTAATCTACTTCCCAGAAGCACCTCTGGGCCAAAATGGCGTCTGCCCACGACCCTCAAAAGAGTGCAGTGCGCAGGCGCTGTCTCATGTCATCTGGCCAATGAGAAGACTCAACGGTAATGACGCACGGCATGGCCGGAAAGGAGACTAGTGGGAAAATTGAGCGGGAGCCGCGACTGCAATTACAATCTTCTTCTTGGAGAAACCTGGTCTGTTCCCCATGGAGATGATAGTGTTACTTTATGGGTTCTCCGCCTGCGCTTTGTTTGAGTACCTTCTGGACTATTGTTCCGAAAAATGAAGACTCGCTAAAATTAAATTTTCCATCATACGGAAATTAACTATCGTTCCCATCATGCAGCGAGGCGCTTGATTCCCGCCCTTAGTACGGGAAGTGGCGCATTTCCCTCTGGGACTTGTAGTTCGAAGCCTAGCGAGCTATGATGTGTTTCTAAGTGGCCTGATCAAAAGAGCCTCTTTTCAAGGCATTTTTCTTCCTTTCTTTTTAAAAATTACGACTTAATTTCCATCTTAAGAAACCATTTGGTTTACACTGGGAAATACAGGTTTTTGCTTTCAGAAGGGTTCCCGGATGAAATCTTGCTAAAGTGACAATGTTGAATTTCACTTGAGCACTACATGGTTGTGAGAAACAACAATGGTTGAGAAACTACCGGACCTGTCAGAAAGCTGACTGTAAAGAACCATCCTTCTTCCTATCTCTCAAGTAAAAGTTATTCTCCACTCTGTTTTCATGAGACCTGTAAGACTTTACCGTCTGAGCCACCAGCAAAGAGTTGGACACGACTGAGCAACTGAACTGAACTGAACTCTAAGAATTAGAGATGACCCCCTAGTTTACCCATGACAAGGCAGAAGGCCTTTCCCCTTTCTTCTGAACCTGCTCAGATCTTGCAACTTTCTGTTCGTGTCTTTGGCCCTCTAAAACTAGTGCTGTGCTGTGCTTAGTCACGCAAGCGTGTCTGACTCTTTGAGACTCCATGGACTGTAGCCCGCCAGGCTCCTCTGTCCATGGGAATTCTCTAGACAAGAATACTGGAATGGGTTTCCATGCCCTCCTCTAGGGGATATTCCCAGCCTAGGGATGGAACCCAGGTCTGCTAGCGGATTCTTTACCGTCTCAGCTACCAGGGAAACCCAAGAATACTGGAGTAGATAGCCTATCCCTTCTCCAGGGGAACTTCGTGACCCAGGAACTGAACAGAGAGGTCTCCTGCATTGCGTGCAGATTCTTTCCCAGCTGAGCTACCAGGGAAGCCCCAAAATAACTAGATGCAGGAATAAGCATTTTTCTGTTCTCATTACTGATTGAAACTTCTGATTGCAAATCAATCACAACTATAAATCATCACACATTCCTTTCTAGGAAAGTCTCAGACAGCCCCATCTCCCCTGTACTAGATACTCTGATCTTCACATCTGGTGTACTCTCCCTATTGCAATACCCTGAATAAAGTCAGTTTTCTTGCTTATTTTTGTCTTAAACAGAGAGGACAATATTGCTGCCTTTAGATCGGAGGAAGTATAGGAAATATTCCGCAGGAGATGTAAACTTGCAGAAATAAGGCCTTTCGTTCGTTGGTTGGTAAAGCATACATCTTGGACTGCTGTAAGGACCCATGTGCTACCCTGAAAAGTCCACATTCTACCTTGGAGTTCAGATTTATGAATTTCATGACTGAGCGACTTCACTTTCACTTTTCACTCTCACGCAATGGAGAAGGAAATGGCAACCCACTCCAGTGTTCTTGCCTGGAGAATCCCAGGGACGGGGGAGCCTGGTGGGCTGTCGTCTATGGGGTCGCACAGAGTCGGACACGACTGAAGTGACTTAGCAGCTATGCTATGAATGCTCAGAACGTCATTAGTGAAGCCACATCCAAGCTTTGATAATCCTGGAACCATTGTTAGGCAGTCAGAATACTCTGGCAGAACCCAGTTCTAGGCTCCAGAAAAGGATATGGAAAGGAGGAGAGAGGGGTGGTTTCTCTAGAAATTACCATTTTCTTGCAAGAGCGTTCATAGGCCGTCTTTCCCCTGTACATACAATGGAAAACAGCTTTGAAATCCCCCTCAGCTGTAGGAATGACATCTTATTAAGCTATTGTGAGAATCAAGAGCAAGGAATTAACAATGCCTGGATCCAAAGGTAGAAAATTTAAAAATTCATTTCCTTCCATTTAGTAGAAGAGGGCTCAGGATCCACCTCTCTTCCAAAGAGATCAACCTCTCTTCTAAGAGGTTGTACCTGTGTAATAAGGTGAGTGAATAAGGCAGAAATCGAGGAAGAGAATACACCGCAAATCCCGTCAATAAAGATCTTGTAGTTTCACCAAACATACACAACCAACAGCTATGAAAGTAACTGGGCTAAGCAATGCAATTACAAAAGGATAATGACTCGATTTTAACGTGAAAATTCTAACTGTCCTGATGGTTTAGAGAATGGAGAAATAGAAGCAGACTGAACACACCATATTCTTCTGCAGAGAGCCAGAAGGCTGTAAGGAAGTGTGAGATCTATGTTTTATACTCAAGAAGCCATTAACTTAGTGAGATAGGACAGACTTTTTGAAAAAGCATAAGTCTTAGTTAAAGCATTGCAAATGCAAACACAGCTCCAGGAGAGTTTTCCAGAGCCCCTTTCCACCAGGTGGCTGTCTTTCAGAGCCTCCAAAGGACAGATCTTGTAGCAGAACAGATACACTTTCTGAGTCTTGTCTGCCTTGCATTTTGAAGACCACTATCTCTCTCCACTCCTCGTTCCAGTCCCAGCACAGCTGGTGGTAGAGAGGCCACTCGGAAGGGAGGCTGTTTATTTTCCCCCTAATGATACTAAAGATAGAGAAGGGACATGAGAGACATGGGAGAAATGAGCTTGTGGCAGTCCTGAACTCTGTTTCCCTTGACTGATAACCATGAAAGAATCATCCTCCTAGCCTTTTGAGACACTGCAACTTGCTGGATATTTCTGGGAGTGAAAAGTCATACGATATCAAGAGCAGTCTGGCACTGGCAGAACTTCAGACTCGGGGTCAGAAATCTGGGTTCTGTGTCAAGCTCTGAACTTACTGTGTTAGATGAGGGAGTTGAATCAGAAGATTTCAAGGCCCCTTGTTGTTGTTGGTCTGTTGCTAGGTCACGCCTGACTCTTTGCAACCCCATGGACTGTAGCATGCCAGCTTTCCCTGTCCTTCACCATCTCCCGGAGTTTGCTCCAACTCATCTCCATTAAGTCTGTGATGCTATCCAACCATCTCATTTTCTGTTGCCCCCTTTTCCCCCTGCCCTCAGTCTTTCCCAGCATCAGGGTTTTTTCCAATGAGTCCGCTCTTCCCATCAGGTGGCCAAAGTATTGGAGATTCAACATCAGTCCTTCCAATGAATATTCAGGGTTGATTTCCTTTGGGGTTGACTGGTTTGAGCTCCTTGCTGTCCAGGAGATTCTCAAGAGTCTTCTCCAATGCCACAATTTGAAAGCATCAACTCTTTGACACTCAGCCTTCTTTATGGTCCAACTCTCACATCTACATATAACTACTGGAAAAACTATAGCTTTGACTATACAGACATTTGCTGGCAAAGTGCTTTATAATATTTCTTGCTGTCCAGGAGATTCTCAAGAGTCTTCTCCAATGCCACAATTTGAAAGCATCAACTCTTTGACACTCAGCCTTCTTTATGGTCCAACTCTCACATCTACATATAACTACTGGAAAAACTATAGCTTTGACTATACAGACATTTGCTGGCAAAGTGCTTTATAATAAACTGTCTAGGTTTGTCATAGCTTTTCTTCCAAGGAGCAAGTGTCTTTTAATTTCATGGCTGCAGTCACTGTCCGCAGTGATTTTGGAGCCCAAGAAAATAAGATTGCCGTGTTTTCACTTTTCCCCCTTTTATTTGCCATGAAGTGATGGGACTGGATGCCATGATCTTAGTTTTTTGAATATTGAGTTTTTAAGCCAGCTTTTTCATTCTTCTCTTTCACCCTCATCAAGAGGCTCTTTAGCTTCTCTTCACTTTCTGCCATTAGAGTGGTATCATCTGTATATCTGAGGTTGTCGATATTTCTCCTGGCAATCTTGATTCCAGCTTGTGATTCATCCAACTTGGTATTTTAATGGCATATTCTGCGTAGAAGTTAAATGAACCAGGTGACAATATACAGCCTTGACGTACTCCATTTTGAACCAGTCCATTGTTCCGTGTCCGGTTCTAACTGTTGCTTCTTGACCTACATACAGATTTCTCAGGAAACAGATAAGGTGGTTCGGTATGTCCATCTCTTTTAGAATTTTCCACAGTTTGTTGTGATCCACACAGTCAAAGGCTTAAACATAGTGAGGCAGATCTTTTTTGAAATTTCCTTTTACTTTCTCTATTATCCAGTGAATATAGGTAATTTGATCACTGATTCTTCCACCTTTTCTAAATCCAGCGTCTACATCTGGAAATTCTTAGTTCACATTCTGCTGAAGCCTAGCTGAAAGGATTTTAAATGACATTACCTTGCTAGGATGTGGAATGAGCACAATTGTGAGGTAGTTTGAGCATTCTTTGGCATTGCTTTTCTTTGAGACTGGAATGAAACTGACCTTTTCCAGTCCTGTGGCCCCTGCTGAGTTTTCCAAATTTGCTGACAAACTGTATTTTAACAGCATCATCTTTTAGGATTTGAAGTAGTTCAGCCGGAATTCCATCACCTCCACTAGCTTTGTTCGTAGTAATGCTTCCTAAGGCCCCCCTGACTTCACACTCCAGAATGTCTGGCTCTAGGTGAGTGACCACTATTTTCATTATTTTCTGTTTCATTATTATTTTATTCTCTGTGAGAGAAGCCATCTCCAAGTCTGACCTGCCTTCTTGTCCTTGAGCCACTAGGGGTCCCTGCAGGTGAAGAAACAAATTAAACAAGTGTGTTCTAAGCCTGCTTTCCAGCTCTGTGCGGTGTTCGCACATTGCAGACTCACCACTCACTAAGACACAGGCAAGATTTGTCGTGCCACATCGTTAGAATACTGAAAAGTTGGATCCACTTGAAAGCCCATGAGTAGTGAATAATGAATTATTAAACATCAATACCATGGCACACCACACCACCACTAATACAATTTAATTGAATCTTTAGCCCTCACATGGAAGGATGGCCAGAATATATGAAATTAACAAAATAGTCATAGAATACTATAAATGGCAACACTGTGTGTGAACAACCAAAACCGCACCTAAGATTTCCCTAGTAAAAATGGAGGGAAAAAAACTTTCAGACAAAGATTGAAAAGCCAAAAGCCAACGTGTGAAAATTTTGACTACACACAAAAAATTAAACGCAATAGTAAAACAACTGTAAAAACACATGCATGGCAGAAACAGCACACCATTAACAAAACCAAAAGATAAATGACTAGGAATTTTAAAATTTTTATTCAACTGTCATAGAGCTTTTTCTGTGTGGTTAAGAGAAATGATTAAGACTTCACCTTCTAGGTAAAGTTCCATCCCTGGTCATGCAGCTAAGATCCCACATGCCTCTTGGCCAAAAATCCAAAACATGAAACAAAAGCAATATTGTAACAAATTCAGTAAAGACTTTAAAAATGGTCCACATGACCCTGGAGAAGAAAATGGCAACCCACTCCAATATTCCTACCTGGGAAATCCCATGGACAGAGGAGCCTGGTGGGCTGCATTTTAAATATGAATTTATTTTCCATTTTGTTACCTGGAGCTTTTAAACCAGAGGGTGGACTTTGTGTCATTTGACAAAAGGGAATTTCCTGGCTCAGGTCTTCAGTACTGTTCTGCTCTATTACTAACAGAACAGTACAGTACAATTCACTCAGTTGTAAACATCAACAGATCAATTACTAAGGATGATGTTTAATATTTCCACTTGTGCTGAGCAAGTACTGGGGCAAAGTCAGGCCTCAGGCTGTTGAATTTAAATGTCTTGTGATAAATAAGGGCCTACAGTGTAGCACCGGGAACTATATTCAGGATCTTGTGATAAATCATAATGGAAAAAATATTAGAAAAAGAATGTCTGTATGCTCTTTGCTCTACAGCAGAGATTAGTACAACATTGTAAATCAACTATACTTCAATTAAAAAAAATAAGAAAAAATGGTCCACATTAAACAAATCTTTAAAAAATTTATAGAACAAAAGGTTAATCTCCTTAATGAATATAGAGACCCTAGAAATCAATAACTCAATAGAAAAAGACCAATAAGCCAGTAGAAAAATGGACAAAAGATATGACAGTTCACAAAAGAGAAAATATTAAGGGCTCTAAAATTCATAAAAGATATCCTAAAACAGGATCAAAGCAAATTAAAATTATACTGAGATATTATTTTTCACTTCTCAGATTGCAAAAATCTGAGAGCATTCCACTGGTGGGCCGTGGAGGAAGAGACCCTCTCCCAGGGTACTGGTGGGAGTACATTACAGCAGCCCTTACTTTCTTACTACTTGCCAGAAAGTGAGCTGGCAATATTCATAAAAATTACAAATGCACATACTCTTTAGCCTAGTAATTGAACTTCAGAAAATGTGTCCTACAAATACACTTGGCTATGCACAAATGATGCATCTACAAAATTAACTTATTGCAGCACTAACTGAAAAATGCCGGAAATAACCTAAATATCTAATCAGGAATGATCACAATATTATGATATATCTGTACAGTGGAATGTTGCATAGCTATAGTGAAAAGCAAAGAAACTCTCTTATGTACTGATAAATCAAAAGATTTCTAAACTGCGAAAAAAGGCAAAGCGCAGAACAGAGTATGCTATCGCTTGTGAAAAGGGGAAGAGTACATATATTTGTTGATGCTTTTAACTATGTTTTTTTAATCTGAGATTGTATAAGAAACAAAACATTGGTTTTCTGTTGGGGGGAGGGAGGACAAGGGAAAATGGTGTAAATAAGCTTCTAAGATTGTTAATAGCATAAAACACTTACTCTTGTTCCACATAATAACTTCTACTCAGTTCTGATTTTGTCATATAATACCAGTGAAATGGATAAGCAGAAGCCTCAGTGGAGTCAGTAGGTCAGAAAGGGGAGCTCTAATGCTCTACCGCTTCACATCAATTACAGACCCAACAGAGAGAGAAGTATCTTTACATCTCCAACAGGAAGAAGATTACTGCTCTACTACCCAGCAGGAGCTAGGAAAAACTTTTCCTGGGGTGGCAACCATCAGCCAATGAAAAGCCGTCACAACTTAAGCAATGAAAAGCTGCTACACTTCAAATTAGAAGCTTCATTCAGTGGACTCTGTTTAACAGCCTTTCCCAATGCCCCCTCCTCTATAAAGAAAATGGTCCTCTCTTTTGTTCTCTGGATATACCTGCAGTTTACCATAGACTGCATGTCATGAACTGCAGTTCTTTGCTGTTCCTGAGTACACCTATTTTGCTGGTAAAATAACTGATTGTTTTAGGTTAGCATATCAAATTAACTTCACACCCCACTAACGGGCTTACTACTCATAACCTGAAAACCAGAAGTGCCGGTCTCCAGTTGATCATGATGTGGAAGCTAACCAGACCAATTTGCTATGCTTGGGCCCCATCTCTTGGCCCAGTGATCAGGCAGAGATACTTCATGGATTCTGGTCTTGCTTTGTATAGAAACTGTCTTTGTATAGATGTGTGTCCTGTCCTGAGCCACAGCCTCTTCAACACACAATTATGTATGTGGCTGAATAATTATGCAAGTTACAAAAGGAAGGACGTCCCTGATGGTCCAATGGTTAAGACTGTGCTCTCCCAGTGTAGAAGCTGTGGGTTGGACACCTGGTTGGGAAATTCGACATGCCATGCCATCAAAATAAACAAATAAAGACTTAATCAACTTAAAAGAATTTTTTTTAAGTTACACAATGACTCTTTGTTTTTGTTTTGTTTTAGTTGGCCTTGGTTTTGGTTTGTGATGACCGCCACCTTCTTGGAAGTGTGGGAGCAGAGACCGTCAGTATGTTATAAAGGGCGTCGGCCGTGAAATCATGGTTGGACCAAGTGAACCTCACAGTCTTTTTTAAAGCCATGTTTGTAATATTGGTAAAATATATATAACATAATAAAACTTGCCATTTTAAGTGTACAGTTTATTATATTTATAATGTTATATAGCCATCACCACTATTTCAAAAAATTTTCATCATCCCAAACAGAAACTCTGCACCCATTAAACAGTAACTCCTANGAAAAATGGACAAAAGATATGACAGTTCACAAAAGAGAAAATATTAAGGGCTCTAAAATTCATAAAAGATATCCTAAAACAGGATCAAAGCAAATTAAAATTATACTGAGATATTATTTTTCACTTCTCAGATTGCAAAAATCTGAGAGCATTCCACTGGTGGGCCGTGGAGGAAGAGACCCTCTCCCAGGGTACTGGTGGGAGTACATTACAGCAGCCCTTACTTTCTTACTACTTGCCAGAAAGTGAGCTGGCAATATTCATAAAAATTACAAATGCACATACTCTTTAGCCTAGTAATTGAACTTCAGAAAATGTGTCCTACAAATACACTTGGCTATGCACAAATGATGCATCTACAAAATTAACTTATTGCAGCACTAACTGAAAAATGCCGGAAATAACCTAAATATCTAATCAGGAATGATCACAATATTATGATATATCTGTACAGTGGAATGTTGCATAGCTATAGTGAAAAGCAAAGAAACTCTCTTATGTACTGATAAATCAAAAGATTTCTAAACTGCGAAAAAAGGCAAAGCGCAGAACAGAGTATGCTATCGCTTGTGAAAAGGGGAAGAGTACATATATTTGTTGATGCTTTTAACTATGTTTTTTTAATCTGAGATTGTATAAGAAACAAAACATTGGTTTTCTGTTGGGGGGAGGGAGGACAAGGGAAAATGGTGTAAATAAGCTTCTAAGATTGTTAATAGCATAAAACACTTACTCTTGTTCCACATAATAACTTCTACTCAGTTCTGATTTTGTCATATAATACCAGTGAAATGGATAAGCAGAAGCCTCAGTGGAGTCAGTAGGTCAGAAAGGGGAGCTCTAATGCTCTACCGCTTCACATCAATTACAGACCCAACAGAGAGAGAAGTATCTTTACATCTCCAACAGGAAGAAGATTACTGCTCTACTACCCAGCAGGAGCTAGGAAAAACTTTTCCTGGGGTGGCAACCATCAGCCAATGAAAAGCCGTCACAACTTAAGCAATGAAAAGCTGCTACACTTCAAATTAGAAGCTTCATTCAGTGGACTCTGTTTAACAGCCTTTCCCAATGCCCCCTCCTCTATAAAGAAAATGGTCCTCTCTTTTGTTCTCTGGATATACCTGCAGTTCACCATAGACTGCATGTCACGAACTGCAGTTCTTTGCTGTTCCTGAGTACACCTATTTTGCTGGTAAAATAACTGATTGTTTTAGGTTAGCATATCAAATTAACTTCACACCCCACTAACGGGCTTACTACTCATAACCTGAAAACCAGAAGTGCCGGTCTCCAGTTGATCATGATGTGGAAGCTAACCAGACCAATTTGCTATGCTTGGGCCCCATCTCTTGGCCCAGTGATCAGGCAGAGATACTTCATGGATTCTGGTCTTGCTTTGTATAGAAACTGTCTTTGTATAGATGTGTGTCCTGTCCTGAGCCACAGCCTCTTCAACACACAATTATGTATGTGGCTGAATAATTATGCAAGTTACAAAAGGAAGGACGTCCCTGATGGTCCAATGGTTAAGACTGTGCTCTCCCAGTGTAGAAGCTGTGGGTTGGACACCTGGTTGGGAAATTCGACATGCCATGCCATCAAAATAAATAAATAAAGACTTAATCAACTTAAAAGAATTTTTTTTAATTTACACAATGACTCTTTGTTTTTGTTTTGTTTTAGTTGGCCTTGGTTTTGGTTTGTGATGAGCGCCACCTCCTTGGAAGTGTGGGAGCCGAGACCGTCAGTATGTTATAAAGGGCGTCGGCCGTGAAATCATGGTTGGACCAAGTGAACCTCACAGTCTTTTTTAAAGCCATGTTTGTAATATTGGTAAAATATATATAACATAATAAAACTTGCCATTTTAAGTGTACAGTTTATTATATTTATAATGTTATATAGCCATCACCACTATTTCAAAAAATTTTCATCATCCCAAACAGAAACTCTGCACCCATTAAACAGTAACTCCTCATTTTGCCTTATTCGCAGCCCCTGATAACTTCTAATCTTTTCTCAATGAATTTGCCTATTCTTTATATTGCATACAATGTCTGCCCTTTTGTAACTGGCTTATTTCACTTAGCATATTTTCAGGGTTCATCCATGTTGTAGAATGTGTCGGAACTTCATTTTTAAGGGTTAAATTATTGTATATATATATGGATATCCACATTTATCCATATATACAAAGCACACATATATTTTATTTATGCATTCTTCTCTTGATGAATACTTGTATATTTGCCACCTTTTGGCTACGGTGAATAATACTTCTATGCAGACCAAAGTTGCCATACAAAATCAGCACACAAAGATTAGTTTTTTTCTATACACTAGTAATGAACAATCTGAAAAGAGATTAAGAAAGCAATTCTATTTATCAGAGCATCAAAAAGAATTAAACACTTAGGAATAAAGTTAACCAAAGAAGTGAAAGACGTGTGCACTGAAAATACAAAATATTTTTAAAAACAAAGAATATACAAATAAAAAGATATCTCATGTACATGGATTGGAAGACTTATAGTGGTGATACTACCCCAAAATGATCTACAGATTCAATGCTAAGCAATTCTATTTATCAGAGCATCAAAAAGAATTAAACACTTAGGAATAAAGTTAACCAAAGAAGTGAAAGACGTGTGCACTGAAAATACAAAATATTTTTAAAAACAAAGAATATACAAATAAAAAGATATCTCATGTACATGGATTGGAAGACTTATAGTGGTGATACTACCCCAAAATGATCTACAGATTCAATGCAATCCCTATCATGACCCCAATAGTATTTTTTTTTCAGAAATGGAAAAACCTGTCCTAAAATTTATATGCAATCACAAGGAAATCCTGAAGAGTCAAAACAACTTTGAATAAGAACAAAGTTGAGAGACTTCCACTTTCAAATTTTACTACAAACCTTCATTAATCAAAGCAGTGTGGTATTGGCATAAGGACAGACATACAGACCAATTGAATAGAACTGAGAATCCAGAAATAAATCCTCACATCTACAGTCAACTGATTTTGACTAGGATGCCAAGACCATTCAGTGGAGAAAGAACAGTCCCTTCAACAAATGGTGACAGAAAACTGGACATCAACATATCAAAAAAAACGACCCTTCTCTTAACACCATATACAAGAATTAATTCAAAATGGACCACTGATCTAGATGTAACAGCTAAAGCTATAAAACTTTTAGAAGTAAACATACAAGCAAATCTACATGATCTTAAATTTAGTGATAGTTTCTTAAATATGACACCAAAGGCATAGGTAACAACAGTAATAAAGTGAACTTCATAAAATGAAAAAAATCTGTACATCAAAGGAGCTCTACCAAGAGAGTGAAAAGATAATCCACGGAAGAGAACATTTTTGCAAATCATATAGCTGATAATTGCTTAATATTTAGGACATATGAAGAACTCCTACAGTTTAGTAACAAGAGGACAAACAGCCCAATTTAAAAACAGGCAAAGGACTTTAATAGACATAACTCCAAAGATATACAAGTAGCTGATAAACACATGAAAAGATGCTCAGCATCACTGGTCATTAGAAAAATGCAAATCAAAACCAGCGGGACACCATGTCACACCAACTAAAATGGCTGTAATCAAAATAATGGAAACTAACAAGTGCTGGTGAGGATATAGTGAGATCGAAGTCTTGGTACAGTTGCTAGTGGGACTTGTGCATCCACTGTGAAAAAGCTTGGCCATTCCTCAAAAAGTTAAACATAGGATTACCATATGACTCAACAAATCTACTCCTAGGTATGGATACCAAAGAACTGAAAGCAGAAACTCAAATGGACTCTTCGTCTTTTAATACATTTTAGATTTTGGAATAATTTTCGATTTACAGAAAATTTGCAAAGAAGTTTAATTTCCATATATCCCTCATCCAGTTTCCCTTAATATCAACAACCTAAGATGGGCTCAATAAAGGACAGAAATGGTAGGGACCTAACAGAAGCAGAAGATACTAAGAAGAGGGGGCAAGAATACATGGAAGAACTGTACAAAAAAGATCTTCATGACCCAGATAATCATGATGGTGTGATCACTCACCTAGAGCCAGACATCCTGGAATGTGAAGTCAAGTGGGCCTTAGAAAGCATCACTACGAACAAAGCTAGTGGAGGT